>VBSM01002959.1:12576825-12615874 GCA_008086735.1 Cheirogaleus medius | reverse complement strand
TGTCATGACCCTCTCAGGGCATGTGAACAAGGTGAGCGTGTTTCCCTGGACCCTCGGGCAGGGCTGCTGGTCAGCCAGGCATGCCCAGGCAAGAGCCGCCAGTCTGCTTCCTGGTTTGCCTGCTGTGGTTGCCGTGAGGCGGAATGAACAGAAGGCAAGGGAGTTCCATATAATCATCAAATGTGTTTACAGCCAGTCCCCAGTTTTCACCACCTCTCCTTGACCAATGCATTTGCCCAGCCGTGTCTGAAAGCCACCTATATTTAACTTTTCACCACCTTGACTCAGGAATTTGTCAGTTTCTACCAGGCGGTTAATATCATCACTAGCTGGTTTCCCGATCGATGTGTGAGTGCCATCTAGGCGTGAATAAAGGTAACTGCAGCCACCACAGGCAAATCAGTCTTTCCTGCATCTTTCTAGAAAGAAGTCCAGGCAGAGAAAGCAGGAAGGACAGCATTAAGATCTTCATTTCATGACTCTCTACTGAGCATTGTATCTAGAAAATCACGCAAATACGGTTTCTGGTTTTGGAGACTTTGTTATGTAAGACTGGAAAAAGAAGTTAATAAATCTAATTTCTCTTATCTCCAGATCATATGCACTGAAATCACTAAATGCCCCAGAATGTTAAGGGAGTTAGACTTGAGATAAAGATAGGTTGTTTCCCGCAGCCTCTGCCACCAAAATATCTGATTTTGTATTGAGCAAATGAGTCTCTCTGGACGTCAGTCTTCTCAACATTGTCTCCTCGGTGTTCTCAGTGAGGATGGTGAATAATTGCTATAAACCGTTCTTAACAAGGCTGGTTTCTATATAACACAATACTTCCACATGACAACCTTTAATAGTTGCTATTTTGTTTCAAGTTGGTGGATGAAACAACAAATAAAGAGCAAATCAGCTCGTGACTCTTTGGAGGTCACTAGGGCAGATACTGCCTAAGGGCATGCACATTACATTGCCTCCCCTTTTCCCTAACAGAACCCCGACAATGTTTGTGCTGCCAATGTCCTCATAAAACCAGACCCCTGTCTGGCTAATGGGATATAACCAGAAGTCAACTAGGTGGAGCTGCTGAGAGAGCTACTGTTTATCTGAAGACAAGGCATAGACTCAGTTGACAAGTACCTTTTACCTTTAGCCCTCCTTCCTGCCTGGAACGTGGACTCTATGGAGGTAGAAGAGCCAACGTGTGCTCAGGAAAACATGTAGTCACATGCTCAGGATAGAAAAGCAAGACAGCAGAAGCAGCCGGGGCCCTGATGAACTGCAATAGCATCCCTATTAGCTGGGTACCTCTTCCTCTGGCGTCGTTCCATGAGAAAAGCAAACCCTCATTTGGTTAAACCGCTATTGTTGCATTTCTGTTGCAAGCAGAAAGTCATCCCTAACTTACACAATTCAGGTTTGTCATTTATTTTCTTATTCAACAAATGTTAGCACATGTGCCTGTAACTATGTGCTAGTGTAGAGAACAACAGGCAAGATCTTACAGGACCCCTAGACAAGCCCTCCCCCTCCCCTCTGTTCCCCTCTACCCCTAAGGCCTTTACCGAGAAAAACCATACCCTACAGCAGCTGCTAGCAGCTAACCGCAGACATCCGCTTTTGTAAAATGTTGCTCGCCTGCTTCCTTGCTTGCTGGAAGAAAAAGAAAAAGGGAAGAAACAGGTATGCTTGCAAAATAGCAGGTTGCTTGCAAAATAGCAGGCAACCAATCACTTTGCATGATACGCGCGTGAACAGCCTATGCGCCGAAGGAATAAAAAGCAAGCCCCTGCACCGATCAGGGTCCTTGCCTAAACGAGTGACCACTGCGTTGGTGCACTAAGGCTCGGACCCTGGCTAGCCAGACAATAAACCTCCTCTTGTGTTTACATCCTCAGTGTCTCTGTTCCTCTGTAGGGTGGGCTGGTGGAAGGCTAGTCCCTAACACTAGCAACTGTGATGGATACTAAAAGACAGTCCACCCTCCAGGCGCTTGTGGTCTGGTGGGATAACTTCTATGGCAATGTTAACTCATCAGAAGAAAGGGAGGTGGTCAGAAAAGTGTCTCCCAAGGTGGCTTTTCAGCTGAGGATTCAGGGATTAGCCCAGTAAGGAAGGGGAAAGAGGGCTGCAGCAGACACGGTCGTTTGCTAGTCCCCAGGCATCTCCCCTCCTGCATGCCGCAGTGCCTTGGTTTTCATTTCAGTGTCCTTCTCTCCCTCCCACCTCTGCTGACTTTGTTAAATCCCTTTGCCAGTGAGAGTTCAGGGATGAGCATGAGACTCAGTTCTGACTAATAAGACAAGGAGCAAGTTCTTCTTTGAGGGCTTCCAGAAAAGTTTCCCTCACTCTTAAAGAGCTCGCACCAGAAGGGATGGGCCGGGCTCTTCCTCCTTCTGCTGGGAGTCGCGTCTGCGCAAGACGCTCAGACCTGCAGCAGACTTTCTGGAAACTGGAGGGAAGTGAGCCTAAGGAGACCACACAGAGTTCAGCCGAGTAGAAAAATAAGGGTAAACTTGTCCTCAATGATACCACGGAATTGCTGCCTTTAATCAACCCTAGAACTACCAGATGCCTGGACTTATGTGAGTCAATAAATCCTCTTAGTGTTTGGGCTTTTGGGTTGGATTTTCTGTTACCCGCAGCTAAAAGTGTCCTGCCATGAAGGCATTCTATGAGAAGCAGCAGCACAGACCGAAGAACTAGGAAATAGGACATAACATGACCCGTTTTAAGCATTAGAGGTATTCAAGACCAACACGCGAGGTGAAAGAGTAGTGTGACAGACACCGCAGAACTAAACAGAGACCCGAAGACCATGGAGGAATCACTGGAGGTTTTACAGCAGAAGGCGGCACATTTAGATTCCTATTTTATAAGATGACACTGGCAATTCCATACAAGAAAAGGCAACACTAGAGACAGGACGACTGTTAAAGTGGTTGTCTTACGTATCTACACAAGTGGCGATGCTGGCGTAAAGAGAGGAAGCGGCGGTGGGAAGGAGGGTGAAGAGCAAAGCACAGACTCCCGCAGAGAAGGCAGTTTCCTCGGGACCGCCTCACGCCTGCACGCGGCGGGCGAGGAAGGCGGGATTGAGATTGACATTTGTGTGTCTGGCCTGGGGGTTGCTCATGGCGGTATAGGAGAAAGCATCTGTGATAGTGGCAGTTACTTTCTTTGGGGGGAGTTGAGGGAAATGATATTCAGTTTTAATTATGCCAAGGTTTGAAGTCCCTGTGAGACAACAGAATGGAGCTCTCTTGCATGTAGGTGCGAAAGTGGGTAAAATGTGGATTCATCTCCACAGTTGAGCTCAGCAAAATTTACCACACGCTTACTGTTCTGATGTACAAGGAAAGCAGAATATCATAAGGAGCCCATATTCTCTCGTGGGTAACATTTGAATCCTATGACCTTGAAAAGAACTTTCTGAGCCTTTAGCCGTGAAGTTAAGTCATCACTTCTTTCCAGCCAACTGTAACAGTGGTGCTGACCAATACTTCGAATTTCAGACTTGGATATCCAGCTGCCTACTTGGTATCTCTATTTGGAAATGATTGGAAGGATCATCTGAGAAGACAGAGAGCCTCCTGCTAATCATGGACAGGGATCAGAACATGAACTCTGGGGGTGCTTCTGTAAAGGTGACACATCTGTACTGCGTGGTTGTGAGATCAGGGGACATCCAGGTAACACCTGGTGAAGAATGAACAGATGGTATGATGGCCCCAGATGGACAGTGATGCTTCCCCATGGCAATCTCATGACTAGCTAAATAATAGATTAATTTGTTCATTCAAACAAACACCTTTTGAATAAATATTATGTACTGACTCACCGTGCTAGACTGTGGAGGATCAAAGATGAGTAAGACAAGGTTGTCCCTGGTTCAAAAAGTATCTGGACAGTGAAGTATCTCAAGAATGGAAAAACAAGCACCACATGTACTCACCAGCACATTGGTGTTAATGGATCAACAGGATCAACACCTAAGTGGACATATAGGAATAACATTTGTTGGGTGTTGGGCGGGTGGGAGGGGGAGGAGGGGATGGGTATATACGAACATAATGAGTGAGATGTACAACATTTGGGGGATGGTCATGCTTGAAGCTCTGCCTCGAGGGGGGAGGGGGGCCTGGGCAATATACATAACCGTAATATTTGTACCCCTATAATATGCTGAAATAATTTTAAAAAGTATCTGGACATCCATGGGGAGGTGAACGTGTAAGTCAAAAAAGGAAATAAAGAATTACAGATATCTTGATAGAGGTCTCTTTGCTCAACAGGTAGAGAAGACACCCTCTTGGGGAGCAAGGGTAAGAGCATTATAGAGAAAATGACACCTAAGCTGAGTCTTGCCAGGTGAACAGCTATTTGTCAAGTATACAGGGAGGAAGAGGACTTCAGGTAGGCAGAAAAGTAGGAGCGGAGCCCAGAGGTGTAAAGCAGAGGCATGGCCTATTTAGAGAGCTGAGCATGGTTTGGTATGGCTGGAATGTATGCTTTAAGAATGAAGAGGAAGGCAGGGGCTAGATCATGCATCATACTGAATGCTGTGCTAAGGAGTTTGGACTTTTGCCTGTGGAAAATGGGGTAGGCATAGTGGGCACAGAAGCAGGGGAATAATTTACTCTGATTTATTTAGCTTATTAAATATGACATGTCTGATTTCCTTAAGTACTAAGTTTGACAGTTGATATCCCTGGTGTTTCACTTTGACACTTCTTGTTTTATGTTTATTATGAAGGTACATCCTCAGTCATCCAAATGCATATTTTCACTTGTGGTTATCTTTCAAAAATTTTTTAGAGCAATTTCTGTGAAACCATGGATAAGTAAAAAATCCACATTAATTCTGAATATGAGTTCCATCATGGAACCAATGCAGCACAGACAGCTTGAAATATCCGTGAAGTGTTTGGGAAGGATGTGGCTAATGAATGCGCACATACGTCAATGGTTTGAGAAGGTCCGTTCTGGTGACTTTAATCTTGAAAATGAGCCATGTGGGCGATGTGAGACCAAGGTGATGGGCTGAAAGCTGTAGTGGAAGCGAATCCATCTCAACCTATGTGTGAATTAGCAGCATGGTTTGACGCTACTATCCCAACAGTATTGGACCATATGGAACAAATCAGCAAGGTAAAGAAGCTGGATAGACGAGTTCCACATGAATCAGATGAGCAACAGCAGAGAAGTTGTCTCGAAGCTTGCCTTTCTTTGCTGTTATGACATAAAGGTAAACCATTTCTATACCATATTGTTACATGTGATGAAAAATGGATTCTTTTTGACAGTTGCAAGCATTTGGCACAATGTTTGGATAAAGATGAAGTGCCGAAACACAGTCCAAAACCAAATATTCATCAAAATAACCTAATGGTGTCTGTTTGGTTGTCCAGCGCTGGTATTGTCCACTGCGGCTTCATGAAACCTGGTCAATTGATTACAGTAGATGTCTACTACAACCAACGAGGTGAAATGATGAGGATGCTTGTGATTAAGCAGTAAGAATGGTCAATAGAGACAGGCGAATCCTCTTGCAAGACCATGTGTTGCATAAAACAACACTGCTCAAAATACAGAAGATGGACGTGGAAACTCTGTAATCCACTGTATTCACCAGACCTTGCACCGAGTGACTACCCCTTCTTCCACACTGTGGACCACTTCTTGCAAGAAGAAATATTCAATTCTCAATAAGCTGTGGAAAATGCCTTTTGCCATTTCATAGCCACTCACTCTCCAGGCTTCTTTGCTGCTGGCATAAGCAAGCTACCATTAAGATGGCAAAACTGTGTCGATAGTTTAGGCACATTCTTTGATTAATTGTACTGCTTCCTATTTGAGTATAATAAACTACATTTTGATTAAAAAAACAGACATTTCACATTTAAAGACCTAAGTATATTTTAGAATCCCTCTGGCCTCAAAGCGAAAGCTTAACTGAAAAAGAAAAAGAGGCAGGAAGACCAGTTAGGAGACCACTGCAATGGTCTAAGGAACAAATGCTGAAGACCTGAAATGAAGCGATGATATCAAGAGGGCTAGGAAGGGGCCGACACAAGAGACTGCAAGGTTATAGGACAGACAGAACTTGGTCACTGTGGATGTGGGGAGGTGGGAATGAGAAGGCATCCAGCTGGTCTGGCATCAGGGATGAGGTGCCATTTGCTGAAATCAGGAACCCAAGGGCATGGGCAAGGGCGGAAGGAAACATAATGAGCTCAGATTTATCATGTTCAGCTTGGGTGTGCTGTGAGACATGCAGGTGGAAATGAACAGCAGCGAATTAGTAGATGAGTCTGGAGCTCAGGAGAGAGGCTTGGACTACAGAGGACACATGGACTCTCTTGGCACATTTCTACCTTGTGACTGAGAATTATGCTGATACGTGATTGGGCACTATTAGCAATGATACCTGTGGCCGTAGAAGAGATGGCATCAGTCTGGGATACTGCAGATGGATTCAGTGCTTTAGATTCTTCACTGAATTCTTCGGAATTTCTGATTGGCAGTATCTTAGATGGAAAGGGATCTGGTGGTGATCGTGTCCAAACTTGCACTAAATGTAAACGTCCCTTCTCTGGTCCCAGTTTACCCAGCTTACCAGTTTGTCCACACTCAGCCTGCAGACTTCTCTCTGTGCCTGCCCGCCAGCCAGCTCGTCACACACTCTCTAAGCATTCTCACCGTTTTTAGTAGGGAAGGTGTCACCACAGGGAATAGCCCATTCCATTGTCAGGAAGGTCTGTTCCTTATTTGTTTTCGTTTTTTATGTTGATAAAAGGTCTATTAGCTCAGAAAGTACCACCTCAGCCTTGGATAATCACAGGATAGACTTTCAATTGAGAAGCAGTGACTCTTCTTCAAGCAACCCACGAAACAGAAAGGATGTGTGGCAGTCTTTACTTCTAGGCTTTGCCTCAGGCTCTTTCTTTTAAAAAAGTAAAATAAAACAAAACAGAAGCATTTGAAGAGCATTTGTTTTGTACTTTTGCTTTAGTTTTGAAATCACATTTGCCCATTGTGCTTATCTAATCACAGAGCTTGACAGTTTAAGCAGTGCATGCTGCAGAGGGATACAGCTTTGAACATGCACCTTTTATGCGTTTCAAAGAGGACAGCATATGGAATTTTTTTTTTTTACAAGTGATCTGGGATGCTATTGTTCTGCAAATGCCCAGCAGGGGGACCTAGAAGTGACACATATAGAGTTTTTGGTTTTTTGATTTTATTGTTTTTGCCTCTAACATGGACATGCATTTTCAAAGGACTGTTTCAATGCTTCCTTTCTGCAAAGTTCAACTTCCCCTTCTTTACCCCAAATTCAGAAATACATTGTGGCTTCCAAGCAATATCAGGAGAGGTGCTCACGTGCAAGCAGAGGGATCCAATTTTCTCTTAATTATAAATTGATCCCCAGTTGATGGCAACCAACTTGGGTAAAGAGATCTGCAGGCAGAGATGACAGCTTTGCCCTTTGGTCATGAACAGCATTTATGAGTGCCCAGAGCAGCCCAAGGATGCCAGACAAGGAAGGGGAGGAGGAATGATAGGTGTCAGAACCCAGGCCAATATGCCTAAAAAGCAATGCTTTGAATTTAAAAAGGAAAACAAAAAATCTTTCACTTTTTTCCCCTTCAACTTTGTATTTTAGAAACCTAAATAAAAAGTTGCAAAAATAGTTCAATGAACATCCATATACACTTCACCTAGATTCAGTTAACATCTTTCTGTACATGTTTCACCTTCTCTCTGCTCCTCTCCTCTCCTTCTCCCCCTCTCTCCTCTATTTTCCATATATTCATCAATCTTTCAACACTCCTTAAGCATCTAAGCTTCACTGGTCTGCCCTCAAGGGGCTCACTGTTTATCAGGGAAGGCAGGTGTGTAAACAATCTAAGAAGAACAAGCTGTCAAGCACAAGAGAAGATGAGGACTGGGAACACGGTGAAAGGAGCAATGGTGCCCGCTGGACTCAGGGCATCCTCCACCGAGAGGTGGCCTGTGTGGGCAGATAAAGGAAGAAAGGATTTCTAGGCAGAGGAACAGTCAGTACAAAGGCAAGGAGGGATCAAAGAGTAATGCGTCCGAGTTTTGTTTGCCCTGTTTTTAATCCTCTGCTTTCATCTCCTCCCTTAGCAACACGGGTTAACAATTCGTGGTGCGTGCTCAGTAAGCTGCACCAGGCGCTGCGCTAAGGCTCCTACCTCTTTCTTCTCATTTAATCCTCAAGAGCCAGCAGAGTCAGTGCCCTCATCATTCCCACTTTACAGAAGTGGAAAATGGGGCTCGGAAAAGTTAAGAAACTTAATCCTTCTGCACGTGACTATGTCTTTTAAATCTCTACAGGTGAAACACTCTCCTTAAGGACGTCTGAGGCTTCCTTCCAGCCCTCTCTCCTGCACTCTGTAACCCCAGTCAGTGGGGTAGTGGCCTTCTCAACCTCAGTGGCCCCCTTCACCTGAGCTTCGTACGATCCCCAGTTTCTGTTCACATCGTGACCAGCTCCTGCTGTTTATTGATCCCCGGATCCAGTTACAATATCCTGGCCAATTTCTGCACCTGGTCACCATCTGTCTTTGCTCTTTGCTACCCCTAGACCTCAAGATCCATGCAAATGACCCCCCAGACACATCCGCACACCATCACCAGCACTACTTTCTATTGTTTACAACACACCTCACACTGAGCCCAGATCTTTATACACGAAACAATATCTCATTTAATTCTCACAGAATTTTATGATGTGAACTCAGAGAAATTATACGACTTGCTCAAGGTAGTTGGCCAGTGAATTTACACTCACACTTGGTCTTGGAAGAGCCAAAGAAGGACCGGACTAAAAAAAAAAACCCTGACGCAGGACCAAGTCTGAACAGCAGTTCACTTTACCTGTCCACACACAATTGCCCCCAGTGTTATTTACAGTTCTTGGTGTTGTCATCAAAGAGAAGTCATCCTTCTAATTTGAATTTTCCCCAGTTATTGCCCCAACTCCACTTCCACCTATTTTATTTGGCTTATTTATTCTATCCCCAGCCCTGATTTAAATAGGAATTTATGTCAGTTTCCTTATGAGCTTTTAAGAAGGACATGTAATTTCACTATTGAACACTAGATGTCATGATCAACCAGTGCTAGAAAAAGTCATCACCCAAAGTTGCACATTTACCTGATCTTGTGCTACATAATCTCTTAAAGCAGGAACACAGCAGTAAGACACAGACTTCCATTTATAAAATATTAGATGGTCTCTAGCCTTATTCTGAGGGAATTAAATATCTGTCAAAAAAGCTTATTTTTATTTTTCCCCAAGTGAGAAATGATAAGAGCACACCAAACACTGTTGAAACGCCCAGCATTGTCCTTTATTTATACTGTATATTTGACACCTCACATTGTAGAAGGGGAAGCATTTAAATTAGGCTTTTAGAAACTGATTTGAAACCCAAAGGATAAAAAGATCTTTCGTCCATGGAAAGTTCATCATAGCTCTCTCACAAGGGAGACAAACATACGTTAAGGTTTTGTTAAGCATGGTTTCAAGAAAATAAGGCTAATATTTGGAAACCAAGTGTTTGAATCCAAGCTCTTTTTCACACGATCATATTTGGTCCCTATAAATGACAACCATGGCCATCTCCCTTCCTTATCCATTTAGGCAAGTGTGGAGGCAGTAGGACAAGAAAATAATCTTTCCTCCTGGCATCCTCTCAAGATTTGGTTAGGAGACCAGGTCTAGATATTCTTAAGCATCAAAATTACTAGCATTTTGCTGGGAATTGTGAAAATAAAACACAAGAAAAGAAAGTAGGAAAAATAGTAAATTTTAAACTATTAGGAGATGGGTTGATAAACTTTTAAAAATTGCTATGATCCATACAAAATAAAGTAAAACTACTGCCTATTTACTGCATGACACAAGATGGGACCTCAAAAGCTGCCCATAGGGGTGATTTTGTCCCCTGTCAAATCTAATTTATTACAAAAGCAAACAGCTCCTAGAACTTTTAGTCTGTGTGTTCAATAACTCTTCTAATTCTTTCTCTTTTTATGATTTCACCCAACTGCCATGAGATCTTGACTTGGTTTTTGTCATTTGGAAGACTTTTCATAATTGTAACTTTTGTCATTCTGGTCCAAAAAGTCATGAAATGTTCATTTTCCATCAAGTAAAAACACATTGTAAACAGGAAGTCTTGCTGAGCCCCCATACACAGTACACAGGGGGCTTTTCCAAGTGAGGAAAAAAGAAAGGTTTCCATTCCAAGCCCATGAATGCATTAGCCCCAAGCAAAGCAAACTTACCTTTTATAACTTTAAACGCTGGTATGTTTTATTTCTCTTTCAAAGTGTATGTCCTGGTATTTGTATATGAAAGGACATAGAGACTAATGGAATAGAATAAAAAGCCCAAAATATACACATATGTACAGTAATAAAGAAGGAGTTCCAAAACAGTGGGGGAAAGATGGACTGTTCAATTATGGTAAAGGCTTAACTGGGTAGCCTGAAAAAAAGTAAAATTGAATCCATACCTCACACGATAAACTAGGATAAATTCCAAAAGGATTAGTGTAAACTATAAAAATGTAAAAGCATAGAACCACAAATTACTGAAGGGAAACACAGGAGAATTATTTTTTCTAATTTCAAAATGTCGGTGTTTCTATGACACAAAATCTAGAATCAAAAAAAGGAAAATTACTAAATTGGCCATTTAAAAAATTTTAAAACTTCTGCATGGCAAAAAAGAAACAAAACCCCATAAGCCAAGGCACAAGTCAAAAGGCAACCTGAAAAAAAAATCCCACAATGTATATCATAAATAATCTCTTTAATATACAAGAAGCTCCCACAAGTTAAGAAAAAGATCAACAACCCAGTAGAAAAATGTGCAGAGATTATGAGAAGACAGATTGCACAAAAGGAATGTAAATGGTTCCTGGGTGAGGAGGGAACGGTCAGGGCTGGGACTAGGCAGGCAGGTGCCTGTGGCACAAAATCGCAGGAGACCCTGAGAACGTAGCACATGCCTCCCTGAATTCTGCACCTGGGGCACCTCACTCACCGCACCCTAGTCCAGGCCCTGAACGGTTCTTAAACACATGAAAAGATGCTCAACCTCGCTCAAGATAAATGCAAGTGAAAACTCCAGGAGATACCACTCTTCACTTAACAGATTGGCAAAAATCCAAAAAGTGGCTACAAGCCACCCTCATGCATTGCTGGTGAGTGTGCTAGCTCTTTCAACCACTCTGGAGAGCAATCTGCCACCCGCTAGCTATTAAAATCACAAGCACATATGTATTCTTGACTCCCTTCTAAGAGTTTATCCAACAGGTATTGCAAACATGTAAACTGACCCATGTGTAAGTATTTATTACAGTGTTGGGGCTCAGAAAGAAATACCCCCAAATATGGCGCTTTGACGTGCTAGACTAATGAAGCACCTCCAGGTCTCTCTGACCTTGCCCTCACCCCCACCCCAGCTCTCAAGCCTCTGTCTCTCTCAGATCTGTCCTCTGAAGTTCCCTCACCTGCCTAACGCCTGCACCAGCCAAAGAAGAAAACAATCACCTCTGGTCCCCTCCCCGGGTTTTCATTCACTTAACTAATCTCGCAGGAAGAAAGACTCAAGTCTGTCAACACACCTGGACAGACTTTCATCACGAACCATTGTCTTCTATTTTGCTCGCATTCAGCATTTCAAAGGGAATCATTCACCAGACACTGTCCGCTCTGTAGCCCTAACAGACTCTGTCCCAGGCAGCTTGAGTCCCAGAAGAAGTCCCAGGACTTCTCCAAGTCCATTCATTTCCCCCCCAAAATCACTTACTATCCCTCAGATTGCCACATTTACCCCTTCGCCCCTTCCCCTAAGAAGAAGGGCAAACGAACACCTGTGCTCCACTGGGGTACTGGGCAATCTTCTCCTGCGACCCCCCTTTGCAGGTCAGAATAAATGTCGTATGCCTTTTCTTCTAGTAATATCTGCCTTTTGTCCACGTTCGGAGAACCTGCAGAACACGAAGGAAGAAGCTTCTCCTTGGCCCCTGCAGTCTCGGTGCCCTGAGCAGGACAGCCAAAACCTCTCCCATCTTCCGAGAGCCACAGCTAGGGGAACCTTGGTCCCGACAAGCCAGCAGAGGGGCGAGAAACACAGCCAGACTCCTGGTCTCTCTGTGGAATCTGGTCGAGCAGATGGTGAAATCACTGTTTGTCTTGTTTCCTTCCCAAATTTAAGATTAATGGGAGAAAAGCATTTGTATGGCTAGTCTTAAGTGCAGCAACAGTGGTGTCTTTTGGGTATAAATATTCATATTGTCTGCTTCTTTTCTTCCCAGAAATAGTCTTTGTTTTTTCCCTTGTCATTGTCGTCCTGCGCTGTTCTGTCATAAGGAGGGGTGCCACAGGGTAGAAATGGGGTAGAACACAGGCCTACCCCCCCTGCGAGCCCACTGTGCAAGCCAGCCTCCTCCACACACCGGGGAGTTTTACAGTTCTCCTCAGACTGCGTCTGTTTAAGACAAACAGTGCTGTGGGTCCCCAAATAAAAACCAGATGAGGCTCCTTTTTTGTCTTGCTTTATGCCTTTAAGAGTTGACTTGTAACCAAGGGAGATCACTCTCCCTTAGTCTCTGCCATCTGGGGGGCGGGGGAGGAGGTGATTTTTCAGGTCATGTCCAGTGGCCGGTCTGAAAGGACTGGGAGCCCTGAGATATATAAAGTTCTAAGCAGCACTCTCCTTTTCTGTTCCAAGCTCTTGGGGAGTCTATCTTAATAAGGAGCCCCATCCACAAGTTGCTTTGTTGTCTCAATCTTTGTTGCCTGGCTGGTGCTCCCAGGAGGGCCTGCCCAGTGTCACACGTGGCAGGTCTGTGACTGGAGGTATTCCCATGTAACCACGTGGCCACTTGCTCATGGAGAGACTGTGAACACCTTGCGCTCAAACACCATTCCTAACCACCAGTAGCAACAAAGGTCTTTTGCTATCTTAACTTATTTCCGGGAGTGCATTTTTCTGTGATCAAGAGGGCTAAATCTTTCGTGCCCATTTGAAAAACGCCGCTTACATCCATGGTATTAGAAAGTACCTCTGGGACTTTCCGTGAAAAAGGCTTATTGGTTTGAGTTGCTTACAGAATGAATAAATCGGCTACATTTAAAAGAATGCTTTTTAGAGAGCTCTTGTCTTAAAGAGCTATCATAGGCCGGGGTGGCTCACGCCTGTAATCCTAGCACTCTGGGAGGCCGAGGCGGGTGAATCGCTCGAAGGTCAGAAGATCGAGACCAGCAATGAGACCAGCATGAGCGAGACCCCGTCTCTACTAAAAAGAAAAAAAAAAATTAATTGGCCACCTTAAAACAGAAAAAAAAAATAAAGAAATAAAAAAAAAAATTAAAAAAAAAAAAAAAGAGCTATCATATTGGTGCCAATGAAAAAATACAAAAGAGCCTAAAAACTCCCTTGGCAAGATTTTTTAAAGGCAGAAATCAGATTTAAAACAAAATTGAAATTCTTTGTATGCTTAAACTGTCAGCTTTGTATACTCTGCAGGATTTGCGAAAAAGGTACTCCAGCCTATAGCCTAGAGCAGCCGTCCCCAACCTTTTTGACACCAGGGACTGGTTTCATGGAAGACAGGTTTTCAACAGACTGGGAGGGTGGGGGTGGGTACCCCGCCTCCACCTCAGATCATCAGGTGTTGGATTCTCACTGGGAGCTTGCAGCCTGGACCCCTTGAATGTGTGGTTTGCAGTGGCGTTTGGGTTCCTATGAGGGTCTGATGTCACCGCTGATCTGACGGGGCGGCGGGGCTTGGGCTTGGGCAAGAATTCTGTGCTTTTTTCTGCTGTGACCCGGGTTGGTTACCCAGCAGGGAACCAGTTCCTTGGAGATACAAATCTTTTAACACAGGGCAAAAAAGAAACATTTAAAAGAACTAGTTTGAATTATTTGTTGTGAATTTATATATGTGTGACTTTTGACTTTTGGGGGTTCCCATTTGTTACTGATCCTTTTCCCTCCCATGGACAGCTACTGCTTTCTTGTTCATCTCTAAGTCTCTTTGTCCTTCCAGCTGTCTTTGGAGGTGGCTCTGGGTCTTGTGAGGATTGTTTTTTTGCACCCCTTAAGAGAGGGATAGTATGTCCTAGGTTAAGTCCTAAAAGGCTTATCGGTTTGGGTTGTGAATCACTTGGGAGATACCTTTGGTTTTAAAAAAAATTTTTAAACCAGGAATATTGCTGTTTGTCCCAGCTGAAATCTAGTAGTCAGTGGAATTAAAAGCTGATATTCAGATTGTATATTTTTTAAGCTTCTCTGTTCTCTTTTGGATCCTATTTCTCCCACAGAAATGTTTTAATTGACTAGACCCCTTTTTCTCAAACCCCTGATAACTAAAACTTCGCTGGCCTTTTGGAAAACTTAATCTCCCCTCCCCAAAACTGGCTCCTCTAAGACTTGTTCTTCCATTTACTTCTGTCCTGCCTTCCTTTTGCCACCTTCAAAGGGATCTCGGGGGACTTCTAGCCACCCCTTGAGAAACACAAAAACTTACCACTGACCCCCTTTTGTTTTGGGGTCCCCTGTTTTGCTCTCAGTTTAAAGCTCTGCTGTCTTTTGCACTGGTATTCCCAATCTCTTTGATTTTTGTTTATGTGTGTGTTATATGTTGTGCTTACATGTATATATATGTCTACACATGTGCTTGTATGTTGTCTACATCTGCAGTCTCCAACCTTTGGCCAAGGACTGGTACTGGTCCGTGGCCTGTTAGGAACTGGGCCACACAGCAGGGAGTGAGAGGCAGGCAAGCGAGCGAAGCTTCATGTGTATTTACAGCTGCTCCCCATTGCTCACATCACTGCATAAGCTCCGCCTCCTGGAAGATCAGGGGCAGCATTAGATTCTCATAGGAGCATGAACCCTACTGTAAACTGTGCATGCGAGGGATCTGGGTCGTGCGCTCCTTATGAAAATCTAATGCCTGGTTATCTAAGGTAGAGCGGAGGTGGTGATGGTAGCGTTGGGAAGTGTCTGCAAATACAGATTATCATTAGCAGGGAGGTTTGCACAATAAATGTAACGTACTTGAATCATCCCAAAACCATACCCTGTCTCCTGGGTCAGTGGAAAAACTGCCTTCCATGAAATCAGTCCTCGGTGCCAAAAAGGTTGGGGATTGCTGGTCTGTGTGGTATCAAATTGATGTAGAAATAAGTAAATACTAATAAATTAAGTTAAATAAGCCCAAATGCTTTTCAGGTTCATGTGACTTTAATAAATCTTTGGTAAATAAATCTAGTTTTAAAATTTTTGGTAAAACAAAATAAAAAAGTCTTCAGAATTTAATTTAGACATTTCTGCCTTGGTCTTATTGGTCAGGTGTATGTTCTCTCCACTACATGTTTTAAGGTAATAAAACTATCGCTGCTGTAATATTTTTATATTTGCTTGATCTGTCTTTGAGCTAAAGCTGTAAGGGCTGGCTACTGGGCTCCCCCAAAGCCTTGCACACATCTTGCTGTGAACTTATGTCTTTGGTTTTGAGCCTCTGGATTCTAGGGTCTGGATACATGACCATGGTGAGACCTAGGGACATATGTTTATCTGCTGCACCTGGGCCACCAGCTATAGGGCGGGGCCAGGCCAAATATGGCCCTGTCCTCCCTGGTGCTGCCCTGTCTCCTGGTCATGCTAGGAAGGGTCGGTTCCTGCAGGCATCATCCTTACAGCTCTGTCTTTTGTCCTGGGCTCTATACCTGGGATTTGAATCCAAGACCCAGACAGGCCATCCTGGGTGCCATGTGGGTACTTGCGATCCAGGATGACTGAGGGGGAACCTTGGGGAGGGTACCTATGTCCAGTATCTCAGAGGTCTATGTTAAGGTGAGACTGGCTGGTGCAGGGCTAACCTGGTTCTGCTTTATCCAAAGAAAAATTAACTTAAATAGCTAGCTTTGTTTTACATGAGCAATTCAAATATAATTGTTAAGAATGAGTAAATTAGGTAAATATGAAACATCTATAAACTTGTCATAGTTTAAAAAATCTTTTCAGTAATTTAAAATCTTAAAGTCATATTATGTTAAATAATTCATGAAATATGCAAGTCATATCTAATTAGGTTAAAATACTAAATTATTAAATATAAGTTCATACTTATATACTTTTGGCCTTTTATTTCAGAAAAACAAAAAATATTTACATTTTTTTAGTAAACATGTCCTGTTCCACATCTTAAAAATGGTGTATGAAAAAGCCTGATTCTAAAAATTATAAAACATGGCTGGGCACAGTGGCTCATGCCTGTAATCCTAGCACTCTGGGAGACCAAGGTGAGTGGATTGCTCAAGGTCAGGAGTTTGAAACCAGCCTGAGCAAGAGCAAGACTCTGTCTCTACTACAAATAGAAAGAAATAAATTGGCAAACTAAAAATATATAGCTAAAAAAATTAGCCGGGCATGGTGGTGCATGCCTGTAGTCCCAGCTACTCAGGAGGCTGAGGCAGAAGGATCGCTTGAACCCAGGAGTTTGAGGTTGCTGTGAGCTAGGCTGACGCAACGGCACTCTAGCCTGGGTAACAGAGTGAGACTCTGTCTCTAAATAAATAAATAAATAAATAATAAAACATGTCTTCATAAATGTTTTGATAAATAACAAAATTGCTTACTTTTTAGGTTTTTCACTGAAAATTAAAGTTATTAAGAGAAACTGTAATACCATATGTAATTAAAACTACTAGAAATAAGGGCAACAATTCTGTATACAAAACGTACAGTTAGGGTGAGATGTGTTTTGGTGAAGAAAATTGTAAAAAAGGCATAAGAATGTGGTTTTTCTTTAAAAAAAGTTATTTTGTCTACTTTAGAGATTATTTAAAGGTTGTTTCAAAATGAAGAAATAAAATGATATAGATAAAACTAAATGAATGTAAAAAATTTGAGGAAAAGAGAATAAAACATTTGTAAAGAGTTTATAAAAGGTTTATAAAAATCTTGTGTGGTCAAAGCTGGCAAATATTGGATATATATTTTTATAATGTTTTATTCATGTTAGCTTTAGGATTAATAATACACTGAAACAAAAGTAAAATATGGTTTTCTCTTTTAAATAAGATTTTCATGTAATATTGATAAAAAATACTAAAAGATTTTTCTCACCTTTTGAGTAAACTGCAAAAAAAAAGAGAGAGAGAGAGAGGAGAAAAAGGAACAGATTTTGTGTGCCTCATGTTGTTTTTATTAGGTTGTTTTTATTATTTGGAAAACTGAGTCTTCTCTCTATCAAAGAATAAAGGTTTTTGCTTTTGAAATCTTTTAATCATCACTTTAGTTAAATGAATGACGATTGTTTCACAATGACCTGTAATCCTATTTTTGATCAAGTGTTTTGAACCCTTATTTTTGACAGAATTCTCAAAATCAAATTTCAAATTCCAAATTAAGTCTTTTTGACCTTGAACTAATTTTTAAATATTCCTGAAGGGTTCTTGGAAGTCCAAGAAAGACATATTAGCTTTATTTGATATGTTAAAAATCATATGGAAAGCATTATCAAATAAGAAATGGTGTTTAATTTTCTTTGAGTTATATCTGTGTAAATGTGTTATTCATGTGTTCCAAGATTGGATACAATTCCTAGAAATCTGTTATGTCTTGGTATATAAATGTTATCAGTCATAATTCTAATGTTAAGTTGTGTATGCCACATAAATAACCAGATTTCCTTCTTGATTGCATTATTATTATAAGCTCTTATCAGATACTTAACCATGGCCATTTTAAGTCTTGTCCACTGTAAACTGCTTTACCCTAATGTTTCTTCTAAAAGATTTTTGTAAGCAGCTATACTTCTAAAGTGTTCTGTCTTAAACATTCATGAGAAGGATAAAAAGCCTTGGACAGCTACTCTGAAATTCAGACCTCTGCTGATGACTTTGAGATTATCCAATTGGACCGGTTAAGAATTTCAAAAACTCCAATGGAAAAAATTTGACTCATAAAACTACTAACTCAACAATAAGCAGAACAAGAATTAATTACATGGGAATAAACTTATATGAAGGATTATGATTTTTAATGGCTTTTTGTTTGAAACATTACTGATTATTTTTATGTTTTGTTTTCCAGAGTTAAAGAAATTATTTTCTTAAGCTTTACAGCAGCTGGGTAAAGTATACTACTGTGAAAACAATGGAAACATTTGCCTTTCTCTGCCTTATCCCTCTAAATTCTTAAAACTATTCTTGAGTATTCTTGTTTATGACAATATAGTTATTTATGTAAGTTCAAGAAGAATCTGTTCATCATATAACAGAACACAACTGAAAACACTGGTTATATCACCAAGGCCTTGACTGGAATATCATATTTTCACATATGACAGACAGCTGTCATTATGAAGTTAATAGATGCCCCTAGAGAAACTGCCTGATACCTTAAATACACAGTTCACTTGGTTGCCTTGTGATAGGTGAAGAATGTCACTTTCTCACAGGCCGAGGAGCCTCCGGATATTCTGGGGACCTCAAGAAAAGAGGAATTCACCCAATTTGTACAATTATTACGGACATAGTCTGAAGGCAAATCAAATCCTTGACTTGGCTTCCTAACCTTGAGTGGCTTTTAAATGTCTAATCTGGGATTCCTTATGAAAAGTTCCAGCAAAGCCAACTTGAAAAGAGCCTATATAGTAAATCATTATTCTTACTGCACTTTATGGAAATAATCGGGCCAAGTTAATAAAGCTAACTTATTTTACAAACAAACCAATCTTATTATACATATCTTTGGTAGAAAGTGGGGAGTAGAGAAGAAAAATGTTTCAAAAGAAAACTACAGTGCACCTGTTATTAGATTCTAGCCCTTTTCATTGTTTTTGAGGTGTTTTTCTTATTATCTGGACTGAATCCTGATTTTTTTGTTTCCCTCAATATCTGGCTGTGACTCTTCAGAAAAATGTTTTCAGTTTTTCTCCCACCCTTCTGACTTGGAAGCACTAAAAATATAAACTGCCTTTTTCCTAAGGCTCTATGAGCTGAAGCTAGTCAACTTGGCTTTGAAGAAAAATTACCACAACAGCTTGTGTTTGGACAAATTTTCACACAAACTACAGTCCAGGAAAATCTGTTAGATTGCCACTGGTCTTCTCAGCTGACTGCCCTCCAGACTCTAAAAGAAACTAGTTTATAGACTACCCCAGATATTAACTTTTGTTTTTCTTCTGTTTCCATAGAAATATCTCTAATTCAAGATCTGTTTGCCTGCATCATATATAGACGCCTAGCTTTGAGAGCCCATATATAATGCCAGACACAACTGTTTGATTCGACTGGCCTATTCCCAGAAACGAGAGGCTAGTTTAATGGGATCCTTTGCCATCCAGTTACTAACTTAATTTTTCTCTCCACAGCACCAACACAATTTTTATTGTGTGAAATTTCTAGGAAAGTTTCAGAAAGGGGGATGCTGGGCACGGGGAACTGGGTAGATGCAGGACAGCAATCACCCTTTTGATGTTTGAGTCATGAAAATGTATTATCTGTTTAAAATATGAAATAAAAACTTTAAGTGTTTTTATCTGGCACTTTTGTCCTCAAATACCCATTTCTACCTAGATGCACACCTCAACCTAGTTTTCTAAGGCTTTTCTATCCCATTAGCAGTGCTTCTCACTACTTGGTTTGACCTGACTTCTGGCAGGAATTTAAATGAGATACCCAAACTTGGTGTTAGAATGATGGATATTCCCTTCACATCTTCACTCAGACATCCAGGCTCTGCTTAAGTCATCATTAGGCTAAGCAGCCTATATTAAAGTTAAATAATAATCATCATTAGGCTAAGCAGCCTATATTAAAATTAAGTAATAATAATAATAAAGTCAGATCCGATGTCAACATTACCAGTAAATAACTAGCTGATTCAGCAAGAATGTGCACAAGAACCAAAGGGAAAGGAGACTGGCTACTGCTCCGCTGGCCCTATTAGTCCGCATAGACGCAGCATGGGGTCTCATAAGCGGCACAGTATTCTGCATCCCTTAAGCTTTATTCCATGCCTTGTGGAACAGTATCTGCAGAACTGACTGCACACAATGAGTACTGGATGGCTCTGCAGCATCTGCACCGTAACAGACCACACTCGGGCAGTGCTTCTAGCCTGTGCTTGGTTTAGAGGCAGGGGTGGGGGTGGGTTTAGGTTAAGGGTGGACTATTTGGCCCAGAGGACTTTTTTTCCCTCTGGCGAAGCTTCAGCTCATTTCTCAGTTACAAGTGTCAGTCACCACTCCTGCCAATAATTCAGACAGAACACTTCAAATTCCCATTGGGGGGATGCTAGGAGAGAGGGGTACTAAGCCTCTCTCTGTCACTCTGGTAGGAGGACCAGTTGGCCACTCTGGACACCCTATCCCTATTTTACCTAACAACTCCTCTTTTATCTGTTGTAATATTGGAGATCCTGGCTGACCCCAAAGCGTCTTCCCGACATATGACATCATCCAGTTTTCAGGGGAGTCTTTCTGGCCTACAGAATGACTTAATGGAGGGCTTACCATTGCTAAAGCCAGCAGGTGTTCGGGAAGAACTGTGCATACCTTGGAGGAACTAAGAATGGCACCATCAATCAGGAGGAGACCAGATTAACTCAAGGGCAGAGAGCAGGGAGCAAGAACAAAATGGTTACCTTGACATCTGTCAGCTCCTGAACACTTTGTATGTGCTGGGCCCTGGGCTAGAGGCTTGGCATACACTCTCTCTAATCTCTGGGACCCACAGGTCAGTAGTGTTGTCTCTACTTGTAATCTGGACCTCTGTCCCCGCTGGACACCTACCCCTAACACTCCATTTAATGTGTGCCCCCAGTGTTTTTCATGATTTCAGTACCCTGTTAACTCCCTAGCACTCATCAAAATGTGTAATTCTCTTCCTTGTTAACTGACTTTTTATTACTTTCCCTACTGTAGGTGTTAAGTTCCATTTGAGTAGCAACTGTGTTAATTTTTTCCATTGTTTTATCACCAATGCCTTGCACAGTGTATGGCAGTGAGCAGTTATGATGACTTGTTATGTTAGTTAATAATTACATGTATTACTTAGGTTAACTAATAATTATTTAAGTATATGTTAATTAAGAAATCTAAACAGAGTTTTTATGTTGGGTGTTTGTTCTAGTGATTAAAATGAGAAAAATAGTAGATAGTAGAAAAAAGTACATATAATAAGGCAAATTTCATCAGGTTTATGTTAGGT
Source organism: Cheirogaleus medius (assembly GCA_008086735.1). Taxonomy (NCBI): domain Eukaryota; kingdom Metazoa; phylum Chordata; class Mammalia; order Primates; family Cheirogaleidae; genus Cheirogaleus; species Cheirogaleus medius. The sequence goes on along the minus strand of VBSM01002959.1, from coordinate 12,594,607 downwards.
TTCAGTTTAAGATTTCAAGTGGTCCTGGGAACAGAGTAAGGGCCCCCAAAATTTAATGATGACTTAGTTAATCCCATTCTGGATTATTTTCAGGAAAAGAGGTTTCCAATCAGTTTGTAACTTGTTCTTTTGTTCATTTATTCATATACTCAAAAATCATTTATTGAATAATTTTAATCTGTTAAGCATTAAAGATGCAAGTGCATATCATGCTCAATCTCTCTCCTTTAGGAGCTTAGACACATGTCAAAATCACTAATAATATGATAAGCTTTTAAAAGACACAAATAGAAAGTACTTTGAGAACATAGTTTGCTTGCAGTGGGAATAAGGGGGGAGGGTCCACAAAGAGTCACATAAAGTTGGAATTCAAGGCTGGGCGCGGTGGCTCACGCCTATAATCCTACCACTCTGGGGGCTGAGGCAGGAGGATCACTTGAGCCCAGGAGTTTTTGGTTGCAGTGAACTATGATGACACCACTGCACTCTAGCCAGGGTGACAGAGCGAGACTCTGCCTAAAACAAAACCAAAAACCAAAAAAAAAAAAACCCACAAAACCTTGGAATTCAAGCAAATTAGAAGCTCTCCACCCTGTTTCAAGGCTGAATCATACAAATATCTGGTGAAAGAGAACAATTTACCCAATCCAATTATTCTCTTGTAACAATATAAACTCCAAGCAGAGTCCACAAAATGAAGTCTGTAACCACAAGTGGGGGGAAAAAAGCAATTTAGGGCAAAAGGACAGAGAAATGAGCAGAGTCTAACTGTTTAGTTCAGGAGAGTACAATAGCATTATAAAGGAAAATGGATGGAAATTCAGCACCTGAAAACACACACACACACACACACACATTGTGTCATCCTTCCTCAGTGAGGGCAACGCATCGGTCCAGAGCTTATCTCTGAACATTTGGAAACAGTTACCTCGCATTAATTTATTAAGTATGAAACTGTCTGCCGATGTGTCTCAGTGGAAGCCAAGTGGTGTCCCAGCTGGGGGGGAGGTGTCAAAGCCCACACTGAGTGTGGGCAGATGGCGGAGCCACAGGAAACACCCTGCGGTGGAGGTGACGACTGACCAGGGAACGTGCAGCAAGTGACAGGAGGTGGGGCAGAGGGAGCTTCTCTCCCTCCAACAGAAGGCGTGCACTCATACTGCCTTAGGTTCGCCGCCATCAGCTCTGAAGGGACTCAAGAAATTCAAAGTAAGCAACAGAACAAACTAGATGTGGGAGACAGGAGCTTGGGTTGCTGCCAAGAGTTCTACCCCACCTTCGAGGCTTTGAGTTCTGGGGATTTGGCCAAGGAGGCTTCATCTCCTCATTTTATCTGCACTCAATCGCCCATCTCAAGCCGAAAATGAGAAAACCGTGTGCTGGAGTCAAGATTAATTTCATTTGCTCAAATTCAACATATCGAGTGACCAGTGCCTTAATTCATTGACACATTTATTTTGAGAGCCTATTCAAATGGCAAGCGTTTTGCTAAAGCAAAGCCAGGCACGGCGCAGCACTCCAGGCCAATGTGACAGTGTGTGCCCCATGGAGGACAGGCAGCAGGGTAGGGAGGAACGCGTCCCAGCCTGGCCAGTACGGTGGCCTGCGGGCCTGGCAGGAAGCAGATGACGAAGGGCCCGGACTTTATTCCATAGGCAATAGGAGCCACAGATGAAATTTAAGCAAATGAGAGGCACACCCAGATTGTGTTTTGAAAAGATAGTCATATTGGATACAGGAAGTGAGGAAAATAAGCTTGAAAACGGGGAGAGACTTACAGTACATGGGTTTCTTTCCACCACATGTGAACAACTCTTTCTGTTCTGATTAACAGTTCAGCTTAAAAAGCTAATATTAATAATAAACCCCTATGTAGTATTTAGTGTGTACAATTCACTTCATCTTCACAACAATCCTCTGTAAAATGGTAATTAATAATTCCTACTGGATTGTGTCACTGTAAAGATAAATGAATGCATGAAATCATGTATAAAGGACGTGGCACGGTGTCTGGCACATGGCAAATTCTCAAGAATGGCCCCTGGCTGGCTTGCGTCAGCTCCAACACCTTCTTTCTCTGTCTTTTTGAAGCAACCTATTTTTTTGCAAGGCACCTACTCAAGTTATGTTCCTTCTTAACCACACACTTTTTTTTAGGGGAGTGGTAGGTAGGCCTTGGGGTGATTCTTACTCTTCCAGGATCATTCAAGTCTAGAAGCCCGGAATTTCTGAAAGGCTGGACACCAGGGAGCTATGGAGTTTTTTTCCTGGTGCTTTACCTATGTGACCCCTTTTCTTTCAAATGCCTGCTATACCTTCAAAGCAAAGTTTCATCTGTTTTCATTAGGTTGTGAGGAAAAATAATACATACACATCGAACTATGACATTTTGGAATTTTTTTAAAAATTCAGTTTAAAGCTGAGATCAAGTCAAAAAAAATCAAGCATGGTTATTAATGTGATGCTTAATGATAGAAATTATGATTGTATTCTCTGTTAATTAGATATAAATGCTATTTCATTTGCATAGATAATAATTGTGACTGGGCAGGGCTAGAAGTGTCTCTGAGACCTCTCTGAAGACTGGCCAGATATTCCCATTTGACGTCTGGAGGGAAAAGTTGGGGGTGACGGAGGCAGAATTTCTGTGGGCTTCTAATATATTCTCTTGTTTTAGGAAATGACAGGGTGCGAGCTCTACTTGCCCTTTCCCTTCAAGGCCTGTCCATATGCAAGCATTAGCTTAAAGCCAGCATTTGGGATGCTGCAATCCCTGTCAAGAAAGGGAGTGTCATCCAGCTCCAAGGGACTGGAGATGGACTTCCATTTTCTCGTGTCTTCCAGCCCCCACCAAGCCAGGACTAGGAGGTCCACATCCTTCCTACCCCTCTTCCAACTCTTGGTTCTAAAGTGCGGAGGAGCTCCAGCAACAGGTAAGCACAGGCTCTACCTGGAGTTGGAACAGAGCATTCGAGCTTGCCATGGGTATGCCTGGGGCCTTTATCTGGCTTGGTATGAGGAGAATACCCTCCTCCCTGGGCTACTCTTCTGTGGGCTCAGCTCATATTCTTATTTAATGCTTGTCACCTTTCATTAACTTCTGTTGCAGGCCTGGCTATTTCTTTCAACTTTATGGGGCCAGGAGAGGCTTGGTGGGACTATTGCAGATGCAGACACGTGTCTTAGGGAGAACCGTCTGTGAGTAACAGCTTTCCCAGCCACAAGTCAGGGAGGCAGAGATATCAATTTGAATTCTGGGCTTCCAATCAAATATTCAGAAAAGGATACTTCACCCTTTGAAAGTTGCAAAGTAAACAGAACTTCAGCTGGGAAGCACATGCACTTCTGATTATTTAAACTTAAGTTCTAGAGAGGAACAGGATAGTTAGTCGTAACAACAACTTCAGCGAGGGAATTTCAGGCACATGCACGGAGAACAAATACGAAGTCATATCAAAGTTGTCTTTGTAATATCAGATTCCTATTAGTATATTTACATCCTGGAAAACGTCTCAGCCTTTTAGCAATTATTATTTTGCAAGCTGTGTTACCCTACAGTCTTGATGGCTTTGATCAATTAGTAAGAATCTATACCCGTGTCCTTATACGTGTTTGTCTTTCACATCATCAGCTCGGAGATGCTTAATGCAACACTAAGAAAACATGCTTCCCCATTGAAGAGACCACATTTTGTCTTCCTTTCAAGTCCATGCCAGCCTATATTGACATTTCTGGCTCTTTGTTAACTGTATTGTAATCAGTGTCCCTTAAAGCCCTGCTACTCAAAGTATGATCCCAGGACTAGCAGCATCGGCATCACATGGAAGCTTGTTAGAAAATCGGACTCACGGGCCCATCCCCAGACCTGCTGGATCAGAATCTGCAGTCCCCTGGTGATTCCCACTACAGTGTGAGAACGCTGCCTGCGAAGATCATGTGACTCTCACAAATCCATAATCCATCAAAGAAATAAAAAAGCAAAAACTTTTGCATAGAAAACTCAAGTACAAGCACAAAGGGATGTATGTGGGCACAAACAGTGACAGTACTAATAAATGCCGGCATGCGTATTGAGTGCCAGACCCTGCTATAGGGTCATGATTCTTCACCACAACACAAGAAGTAGGTACCATCCTCCTCCTTTTGTAGAGGACGTACAGAGGCACAGAGACATTAGTAACTTCTGCAGGATCACACAGTAAAGCAGTGGAAGAGACAGGATTTGAACCCAGGAGTCTGGCTTCAGGGGGCATGTTCGTAACCATTACACATTACCATCACATTAACCGTTACCCAATAGTGTACACCTGTATTCAGGAAATAAAAGTTGGTCAGGACCTGAAAGAAAAAGCCAGATTGCTATCCAGTCCATCATTTTAGGCTCAGTAACATTTTTTTTAAGTATTTTTTTCTTTTATTTCATTATATTATGGGGGTACAGATATTGTTAGGGTTACATACATTGCCCCTGCAAACCCTCCCCCCACCCACACCCCCCACCCCCGCTGTGCTAGAGCTTCAAGCATGTCAACCCCCTGGTGGTGCGTGTCACACCCATTATGTAAGTATACACTCTTCCCTTCCCCCCCACCTGCCCACCACTCGATAAAAGTTTTTTGGTTTTTTTGACATTTTGGTTACATTGTATTTCTTTGCCTCTCCCTAAGAAGAGTTAGAGGTATTCCCTTCCCCCCCACAATGCTCGCCATATCCCAAGGATGTGGGTCTCCCCTTCCTACTCCCTGATGAGCACTATCACCATTTGAGCACCATAGTTTTAATCAGTCAGAACCAATTTGATGGCGAGTAGATGTGGAGCCCATTTTCCTGGTCTTGTGTTGCCTCACTTTGGATAACAGGCTTAAGCTTAATCCAGGATAGCATAAACGATGCTAATTCACTGTCGTTTCTTAGAATTGAGTAATATTCCATTGTGTAGGCTCAGTAACATTTGAAAGTGGAGACCATATAGCACTCCCTCGGGTATTTTCCAAGGATGCTGAAGCTCGGGGAGGATATGCGAAAACCAGTAGTTTTTCTAAAGAAGTGGAGAATTGGAGGCCAGAACATGTCTCAGTCCCCACAGTACTTTCCTTCATGCTTCCTGACTCTTCCATGCTGCGTCCTAATCCTCTCAGGGTTGGCTCTTCCAAAGACACTTTGTACACATCAGATACTAAGTGGCAGCTTCTTTCTTTCTTAACTTTGATTCAAAATCTTTGACTATAAGCCTGCTTTGAGAAGTTATTTTGCATCCTATTAGAACCCTCCTCATTAAAAAAAAGTCAGGGTAGGGTGGAGGTTATGCTTATAAATCACACTTCAAGGCCCTAATATTAAACTGTAGCAATTTACATTCAAAAGATAACAGGAACTTTCAGATGTCACAGCCAAAGAGCGATCCTTTGGTGAAAATCAGTCCTGCCAGCTACTGAGTGTTAATCAACACAGAATCTTAGTTTGGGCTCCAGGTTCATTCACCTGCTAAATCTTAGCTCCACTCATACCTATAGGGATGAAAGGAGGTCACGAGTCCAGGCCCAGATTAATGTGGAATTTGTGCCATTACATCTAAGACACCCATTCTTAACCAAACGGTGCTTTTTGTCAACGTTGAGCATCCCACAAGGACTGTCTCCCACCCAGAATGTTTGTGGAACGTGGGCGGGGAGTTCCTGGAACAGACTTCAGAAACCCAAGGAGCTTGAAAACTCTTCCTGTTTAAAGTACAACTTCTGCTATAAAAGGCACTAAACAACTCTCCTTTGGAAGCCTGCCCCATCTGGGGGAGGCGAGATAAAACGTACTATTCCCTTGAAATGCCACCTCCATGACGCCAACCATTTCTAGACACAGCCAGCAGTGCCCTTTCCATAACCTCCACGCCACAGGCAGGGAAGGAGCTCCAGATCTAACCGGGAGAGACTGCTGTGTCCTTGTGAAGCATGTGGCCTAAACATGAATCACGTAATAACTGAAGTGCCAGAGTGGGACATGGAGACTCCCACAGATCTTTCCAGCACAGTCAGGGCTGGCCAAGCCAGGCCATCTTAGCTCACAGCGCAGGGGCCCCCACGTGGGCTGGGGGAGGTAGCAGCCCACTCATTGGAAAACACGGGAGTCAGCAGTCACAGATCAGATGCCCCAAGAATTCACCTGGACACCCAAGTCCAGGGCACTTACCTTGCACTGCCCAGACACACAGATGGCCGTGCCGTTCTGGTCGCAGGGGGTGCCATCGATGACCTTCTCAGCTTGCCGCACGTAGAAGCGGTAGCCCATTGCCTGGCAGTTCAGCTCACACTTGCGATTACCCTTGACTATCGACATAAAAAACAAAAGACAAGATGAATTACAAGCAATATCACCTCTGCAGAACCAACCAGCACTTTTTTCCTTCCTATATTTTTTGTTGAGATAAAAATTCACATAACATAAAATTAACCATTTTATTCAAAGTATACAATTCACTGGGTTTCAGTATGGGCTATATGTGTAATCATTACCATCATATAGTTCCAAAACATTTCCACCTCCTCAGAAAGAAACCCCATTCCTGGTGGCTATCATTCCAATTCCTCACTCTCCCCAGACCTTGGCAACTACCAATCTACCTTGTGTCTCTATGGATTTGCCTATTCTGCACATTTCATAATCATATACTTTTAAAACTGCATGAAAGTTATTAAATCTCTTCCTATTTGATGGCAGACAGAAGGGGTTGTATCTCAATCTACTGGCATATAGTAGAGACTCAATGCTGAGTGACTGTTTTAAAGGCATTCCTAAAGAATCTCACCATACAAATAACAGATTCTACTTTTAGACATCTTCCCATGATTTGCCTTTGCCATAATTATATTTCATATATCAGCAACCACGGCGAACACACAATTTTTATGTTCTGGTTTTTTTAACTTAAAATCTATATAGTTATGTCATCTTTATGGCCTTCTAAATGGCTGCAATTTCCTGGAATAATTCCTCCATTATGAGATGTTTAGGTGGTCCAAAGTCCTAACTAAGCAAAGGATAAAACATCTTTTAAGAGCTGAATCTCGCCTACCTTTATGGTCTCATTTCCTATCATTCTTGCTTAAATCCACATTCTACACCCAAGTAAGGACTTCCTTTGTCTAGCCATTGCTTAGCTGTTCCTCTGCCTTTCCCTCACTTGGCTAGCACCCACCTCACCTCGCCTGGAAGCCCTCCACAGATCCTGATCCTACCTATATGTCTACCTCATCACAGGTGATCTGGCCTCCTCTAGCATAGTTAAATCGTGCTCTGTTGCAGTATGGTTTTCAAAAAACAAAAGATGTGTCTGTCTCATTCACTTTCGTATTCCCCAGTACCCAGAACAGCACTTGGCTCATATAGCAAATGCTAAACCAATCCCTGAGAAATCAAAGAAAGGATGGAAAATGACTATTGGCTTTTTGCCTTCCTCTCCTTTTCCCCGACTAGGTGTATCTCCTATCTCAGAGTCTCTACATATTTCTATCACTTCACACAGAGCCAGGCACAGGAGGTGCTAAATAAATCCTAAATTAATTACTGCTACAAGGAACATCTTCAGAGCAGTTTATTTGCTTCCGAAATAAGATTGAGAAAAGTTTTCAGGCAAGATATATTTTCCATATCCAAAAGAGACAGACAAGCCAAGTACACAGTGATTTTTTTTTTTCTAACTGTTTTTGGAGACAAGACTAATTCTATGCTCAGCCATAGACAGCATGTTCCAGGGTCATGATCTTGTCTAAAAATCAGATTACCAGATTGGGTAATACTAAATTTTTTTCTACACAACACAATACATCATATTTTCCCCAGTGTGGCTGCCTGACTGTCATAGCAATAAACTTTCTTCTATTCCAAAGCCATTGAAAACCACTAACAGGAAATAACATGGAGCCTCTGGGACCACACGGTTCAGGAAAGCTTGAATCGTCTATGAACTCTAAACTCTATCCTAGAAGTCAAGAGACCAGGTTTCTTACCCTGGCTTCCCAAAAGATATAACATGTGGTCTTAGAAAAAATAAAAGAATACCAAGATGGAAGCACCTTTGGTAATTATCCCCAACTAAATCATCATTTTATAGATTTAAAAACCCAACAGGCCTAAGAAAGGAGGTGACAAATTAGAGGCAAAGCTCATCTCCTACAACTTGCTTTCTCATTTCATACATCAAGACCCTGTTCCCTCTCTCCCTGGCTCCTCACTTTCTGAAGTCGTGGAACTATCCAGGTGCTTCGCATTTAAGGCATAAGCGTGTCTGTGAAAGGCAGCCTCGCAGGGGCAAGGGTTTTGGGTTCTCACCCCTCCTGGCTTCCTCTCAACTACCTCAATCCTTTAGGATACTACCTTTTGCAGCTGCAGTTTTATTTTCCAGTATTTGCAACCAGACTACAGAAGAACATTCTGAGAAAAAAATAAAAATAAAAACAAACAGAATGCTAAACGTGAAACAATTAATGGCAGAATCTCAAAATGGTTACCTGAAAATAACCCAGAAGAATGGCCTTCAGTCTGGGCCCCTTCCCTCAGTAGCCCAAACCAGACACTGGTCTGACTGACCCTCTGCCCATGTGGCTTAGACAGGATTCCTGCCTTCTCAGATCTGCTACAAGGAGATAATGGAAACCTGAGGGCAAGCGACTCCCTAACAAAATTGCCTAGAATCCTGTTGCCTTAGGAAATAATCACCTTAGCACTTCCTATAAAATTACATAAGGACTTCTCTAGACTAAGCATACAATCCCTAATCCCTTTAAAATTTCCACATAAAAATACATTTGAATGCTTCAGTTAAGGTTTTGCATGTATAGTCACTTCATTCCTTGTGACTTTTTAAAATAAAATTACAATTCTGATGCCAAGAGACTCTTTTATAAGCAGATTTTGTTATGGTTTTATCAGGGCAGAGACAGGGGGAAAACATGAGGGCGCCCATAAGCATTGAGATAAGAGCAAATAGGCACACACTTCTCTGTTGTTCACCCTCTTATTTCTCTCCCTCTTTGTTCTCATCTGCTTCCTAAATAGCACCCCTGCCCCTAAAGGGAACACTTCACCATCCACACACTAAAGTAGTAGTTCTCATTGTGGTCCTGGGATGAACAGCACCAGTATTGCCTGGGAACTTGCAGAAAATGCAAATTCTCGGGACTCACCCTAGACTTCCTGGATCAGAAACTCTAGGGATGAGGCCCAGGACACAGTCAAGTTTGGGAACCATTGCTTTAAGGAAAATCGAAAAGTGAGCAGACTTGGAAGCAACTGACTATTCTTATTTTGAATCAAAGATGTTCAAATCCTATGCCTAAATTTAAAAAGAGAATATAACCCCAAATATAAGAACTCTCTTTAATTAAACAGAGGATATTACCAGGTATCTGGAGCCCTGATATTTAAAAAAACAAACCAAAACAAAACAACCAGAAAAACCTCTGATTATGAAAAAAATGCTAGAGAATACAGGTTACTTAGAATAAAGCAACTAAGAGCTAAAAGGTTTACTCTAGAATACGAGTTAAAGGTTTCAATCACTCATTGAACTCTTTCCCTTGGAAAATCCTTGATATAATAGTAAAGAGAGGTTTTTTTTTTTTTTTTTAAGTAATAAACTCGAACAAAGAAAACAGAAATGGAGTTAATGGTTACAAAATTTTGGAAACTAGAAAGCAGAAGAACCCATGGTAATGACTTAGCAGACTTAGAAGACTAATCATAAGCAGCAATAAAAGCAACAACACTGTCTAGCATTGCAGAATCTCCAAAGGTAACTCTGGAAATAGGAGAGAAAGCAGGCCTAAAATCAGAAAAATTGTCTGCAAGTGTGTATAAGAAGTAGTTGGGGGTTCCACTTTCCAGAATGGCTGTTTAATCCCTTTGAAAATCAACTCCTCCATAAAAGCAACGAAAACACTGGCAAAAGAAAGTTGAAGTGGCTATACTAACATTTCAGACACAACAGACTTGAAGATAAAAATTGTTACTGGAGACAAGTAAGAACATTTTACAATGATAAAAGGATCAATCCATCAGGATGACACAACAACTAAGCCCTAAAATACATAAAGTAAAAACTGACAGAATTGAAAGAAGTACACAATTCAACAATAGTAGTTTCAAACTTTGACACCCCACTTTCAATAATGCATAGAACAATGAGACAGAAGATCAGTAAGGAAATGAATCCTTAAACAACACTATGAACTAATTAGACTTAGATATCTATAGAACACACCACGCAACAATAGCAAAACACACTTTCTTCTCAAGTGCGCATGAAACATTCTCTAGGAAGGAACAAATGTTAGGTCATAAATTAAACCTCAAAAAGTATTGAAATAATAACAAGTATTTTCTTTGGCCATAATAGAATAAAATTAGAAATCAATAGCAGAAAGAAATGTAGGAATTATACAAATATGTGGAAATTAATATACTCCTAAATAACTGATCAAGAAAAAATAAGGAAAATTAGAACATACTTTGAGATTAATAAAAATAAAAACACAGCCAAAACTTATAGGCTGCAGCTATAACAGTGCTTAGAAGGAAAATTTATAGCTGTAAATACCTATCCTATAAAAGAAGATCCCAAATTAATAACCTAATCCTCCACCCTAAGAACTGGAAAAAGAGGAAACAGAACCCAAAGCCAATAAAAGGAAGGAAACTAGAGTAGAAATAAATTAAATAGAAAATGAGAAAAAAATCAATGAAACCAAAAGTTGGTTATTTGAAAAGATCAACAAAATTGACAAACCCTTAGATAGACTGACCAAGAATAAAAGTGAGAGGGCTTAAAATACTAAAATCAGGAATGAAGAGGGGACATTACTAATGATATTAAAGAAATAAAAAGGACTGCTAACCAGGGCAATTAGGCAAGAAAAAGAAAAGGTATACAGATTAAAAAGTAAGAAAAACTATTAATATCTGTATTTACACATGACATGATCTTGTATATAGAAAATTTAAAAAACCATACCGAAAAACTATTTGAATGAATAAACAAGTTCATCATTGCAGGATATAAGATCAATTTGCAAAAATTAATTGTATTTCTACACATTATCAATGAGCAATCTGAAAATGAATTAAGAAAACAATTCCATTTACAACAGCATAAAAAAATGAAATATTTAGGAATAAATTTAATTTAAAAAGTATAATTTAAAAAGTATGATTTGTACATTGAAAACCATAAAACATTGTTAAAAGAAATTAAGGAAGATCTAAACAAATGAATGGATATCTCATTTTTGTGGCTCTAAAGATTTAATATTGTTAAGATAGCAATACTCCTCCATATTGATGTATAGATCCACACAATCTCAATCAAACTACCAGCTAGGCTTTTTTCCCCCCTAGAAACTGATAAGCTGATCCTAAAATTCACATAGAAATCCAAGGGACCAAGAACATCCAAAACGACCTTGAGAAAAGAAAAACAAAGTTGGAGGATTCATGTTAATACTTCCTGATTTTAAAATTTACTAAAAAGCCACAGTAATGGGGTATTATCATAAGACTAGACATACAGATCAACAGACTAGAACTGGGAGTCCAGAAATAAACCCTCACATTTATGGTCAACTGATTTTTGACACACGTGCCAGGACAATTCAATAGGGAAAAAATAGTGTCTGCAACAAATGGTAGTGGGACAACTTTGCATATCTACATGCAAAAAAATAAAGTTGGACCCGTACCTCATATCATATATAAAAGATAACTCAAAATGGATCATCAGCTTGAATGTAAGAACTAAAGCTACAAAATTCCTAAAACAAGACATAGGTGTAAATCTTTGTGATCTTGGATTTGCCAATGGTTTCTTAGATGATATGATATCAAAAGTACAAGTGACAAAGAAAAAATAAACAAATTGGACTTCAACATAGGACTCCACTGAGAAAATGACATGACAACTCATGGAATAGGACAAAATTTTTGCAAATCATATATCAGATACTGGACATGTATCCAGAATCTATAAAGAACTCTTATAACCCAACAATAAAAACCCCAATTAAAAAATGGACAAGGAGTTTACACAGTCATTTCTCCAAGGAAGATCTATAAATTTCCAATAAGCATATGAAAAGATGTTCAACATCAGTAGTCATTAGAGAAATACAAACAAAGTCACAATTAGATGCCACTTCATACTCACTAGGATGGCTAAAACAAAAAAGACAGAGAATAACAAGTGTTGACCAGAATATAGAGAAATTAGAACGATTGTACAATGCTAGTGGGATTGTAAAATGGAATAACCTCTTTGGAAAATATATAGCAGTTCCTCAAAATGATAAACATAGAGTTGGCAAGTAACCCAGCAATTCCACTTCTGAGTTTATACCCATGAGAAATGAAAACACATGCTAACACAAAAACTTGTACACAAATATTCATAGCAGCTGTCTTAGCCCATTTAGGCTGCTATAACAAAATACCTTGGATTAGGTCATTTATAAACAACAGACATTTGTTTTTAGTTTTAGAGGCTGAGACGTCCAGGACCAAGGCACCAGGGGACTCAGTGTCTGTGAGGGCTCTGTCTGCTTCAGAGTTGGCACCTTGCTGCTGTGTCCTTACGTGGCAGAAGAAGCCGGGGAGCGCAGGCAAGCCTCTTTTATGAGGGCACGAATCGCATCCATGAGTGTGGAGTCCTTGTGACTTAATTACTTCCCCAAAGCCCCCACTCTTAATGCTATCACATTGAGTAGTAAGTTCCAACACATGAATTTGGGGGGAACACCAACCTTCAAACTATAGCAGCAGCATTTTTCATAACAGCTAAAAAGTAGAAACAACCCACATGCCCCTCGACTAATGAGTGGATAGACAAAATGTGATGTATCCATACAGTGGAATATGATGTAGTGACGGAAGGAAATGAAGTGATGACATATACTATGACACAGACAAGTCTGCTAAAAGTTATGCTGAGCAGAAGGCACCAGTCATATAGGGCCACACATTGTGTAATTTCATGGAATTTAAATGGAATTATACAATATGTGGCCTTATTGTATAAGTAGGCAAATCCACAGAGAAAGAAAGTAGATTAGTGGCTGCCAGGGGCTGAAGAGAGGAGAAAATACGGAGCGACTGCTAGTGGGTACGGGCTTTCCTCTTGGGATGATAAAAATGTTCTGCCATTACAACTCTGAGTACACTAAAAACAACGAAATGGGTGACTCTTATGACATATGAATTTTTTTAAAAAGGAGAAGCAGAAGCAGTTAGTTTCCCAGATCCCCAGAAAATCATCAAATAAATAACTCAAGAAAATTTCTGTTTTCCAGGTTGAAGGAACCCACCAGGCGCCCAGGATAATGGTGTAAAAGGGGGTATTTGATTTTACCCTCCCCACAATTGGTAAGTTAGCCTGTTACTGTTTCCTGGGTACAAACAGAAGATAGAAGACTCCTGAGTCAGAGATAAAGCGTGTTATTACTCACAGAAGAGCAAGCGGCATGAGCATTAGCATGTCAGGGCATTTCCCTTTGCCCCCCAGTCCACGGCGGCGCGCAGGGGTCGGGGTGTGCGTGTGCCGTGGTCTGTGCTGCAGCTGGGGAACACTAAACCTGGGGGATCCACTGCTTTCACTGGAAACAGTAAGCAACCCTGCTCTTTGTCCTAGAGGGAGTCTCATCTCACCCCTCAAGGTGAGAACCACCCTCCGAAATAGTCACCAAAACATAACCCTGAGAAATAACCAAATTTTAGGGTGGTCAGGGCCTTGCATTCTTGGCATACTCCACAAGACCTGTGAGAGCACAAGAGACCCATGGAGAAGTGTCACCCAATAAATAAAATAAAGATGAGCCCGTATCAGGGGCACATTGCTGTGAAATTTCAAGACACTTGAGACAAAGAAAAGATAATATGCGTTTCCAGAGTGGAAACAAACAAAATAGTAATGGATTTCTCAACAACAACTTTGAAAGCTGTTAACAATAATTGAGCTATACCTCACAATTTCTGAGGATAAATGATTTCCAAATTAGAATTCTGTATCTAGTCAAATTATCAATTCTTAGGAAAAAATAAAGCATTTGCAGAAACGCGGTTCTCACACAATTTCTCTCTCACACACCCTTATTGGAGAATGTATTCTGCCACAGTGAGGGAGTAAACCAAGAAAGCAGAAGGTATGGAAACCAGGAGAGAGAAGATCTAACCCAAGAGAGAAGCAAAATGAATGCCCAGTACGAGGATGAAAGGAGATCCTAGCAAGACAGGTGTGCACCAGGGACGGATTGGGGCAGGTCAGAGGGTTCCAGGAGAGATCGCCTCAAGAAGATGAAATGGATAAAACACCCAATAAATTTTAATATAGAGAGATTTTAAGATATTGAGATATGAAGCTATTGAATGAAAGATGATTTACACAATTGAGAAGTGCTTGGGGCTGAATTAATGTGAAGTACATAGAAGAGTCGGCAAACTAAAAGCAAAAAGGTATTTATTAACAACAGAGAAAGAAAGAATTCCAGGAAAGGAAAAGTAATTATGTAGTGGATGCTGCAGTATGATGCCCAGATAGTCTATCCCTACCCCCTATTCCCAGGCAGTAGCAGCCCCGCAGTCAGGAGTTGGTTCACAGTGGTATCTTTCTGGAGCTTGCTCTCAGCCTAAGCAGCTGCCTCCCCCAACGATAAGCCTCCTCCCCAGGGACAGCCCCATCGAATGACTGGTCCATGTGGTACAGGGCCCTCCCAGCTCAGGGCCTCCTGTAGGACCAGCTGAGGCCTTTGTGTGATTGCATCTCAGTCCATCTTCGCCCTCTGCCCAATCCTGCCTCCCACATCCCTCACAGGTGTTGTGCCCCAGTGAACCTCAGGCACAAATGGCTGCCTCAGGGTCAGTGTCCTGGAAATCTGACCTAAGTATATCGCATGGCTCCGCTGTGAGAGCATGTGCATAGTCATTATAACATAGGCAACGGTTATTAACGCAACCCAAATTATAACACAGTTATATCGAGACGGCATGGGAATGGGAGGTGTGCAAGTGTGGTGAAGTCTAGGGAGAGGATGATGAAAGAGGACAAAGTCTTCATCTTCAACAGAAAAATTTTTAAATATAAAAATCCAGAAGTATATAAGCATTATTTAATATAAGCATTATTTAGAGATAAGAAGGCAAATAAAAGAACAGCTAAACTAGTTGGGGAGTAGGAACTATCAGGGAAGGGGCAAACTTTTAGAACTATTTGACTCCATAAAATATATATGTGTACAACTTGGAATAAAAAATAAAAATTAATTTTTAAAAAATATAGAAAATAATCCCAACAATTCACACTCTCAGAAACAAAATCCTTCCACACCATTATTATCAATGGGAGATCCCTCCCATCTCTATTCAAACTTAACACAAACTATAAAACTCTTTGCTGTCTTTTTAGGAACTCTGCATAAACGGAAGAAAATGTTGCCTTCTGGAAAACAAAATGTTGCTGAAGGGCTGGATTTTAGGGCGCTTTGCTAATGTGTAGGTTTGCATTCACTCTCAGTAAGCGAGAGGGAGACGTTCAGACGACGCAAGGGGCTAAAGTGAAAGGAAAAGAGGTTCACACTTTTCCCACAATTGTACATTCTCCTGCCCTCATTTAAGTGGGGAGAAAATTTCAGGTAAGAAAAAGAGGAGAGATTATGTGCATAAACACGTGAAGCTATTCCTGGAGAATGGGTAACATCTGTGCTTAGTTTCAGATCCATGCAAACTTCACAAGTTCACTCCAAGTTTAGCATCGAAGGCTTCATTTCTCAGACTCAAGTTCCATTTTTTTTTTTTTTTTTGTAAAATATACGATATCCTTGTTCAAGAAAAAGCAGCCTAGTAAACGCAGCTCATAAAACTTGGATGTGGCAGGGTGCTTACCCAACACATGCTGATGAGTGAGGGGTAAATGAATGAGAAACATGTGGATGCAATGTCTTAAGTGTGTTTGCAGGGGTTAAATAAAATAAGGTGTTTGCTCAAAGCAGAGCAATGGACGAAGAGTTTGTAGCATTCGGTTTGGTGAATAATTCAGGAGCAGGCAGAGCCAGAGCAGTGCTGGGCTCGCCCTCTGCTGACTGCATTATCTGTGCTAGTCCTCCTGTTTCCGACACAGCGTCTGCCTGCTCTTGGACTAGACTCGGCTGATTACTATTTAAAATGCTTTTCCCCAGACTGCATTTTCCAGGACAAAGTTATGGAAAATAAGATGAGAAGAATGCTTCTAAGAGCCCAGACTCTTCTCTGGAATTAGAAAATTGTTCTGAAAAAGTCAGAAGAGAAGAGGGGTGAGACCATCTAATTCTTAGCTTTTTCTGTTCTGAAAAGGAAACAGTTTCATGAGCATTCCATCATTAAGGCTTAAATGCAAAAACACACAGCTTATCAACCCCCAAACCTCCCATCCCACATTTGCAATTTAAACTTTAGAAGTTCACACGCAGTGCCCTATTGGATCTTACTTAACTGACTGTCGTAATAGGCTTAGGTATCTGGGTTATAAACAGAAAGCAAAAATGTATTTTTGAACCCTGAAAAAAATCACTGGCTCAATGGTCCATCAGTGTTAAATTCTTCTTAGCAGATGTAAAGGCCATTGGAAATCAAAGAGGGGGAGAGGAGGAGGGGTAAAAACGTACCTGTCGGGTACAGTGAATACTATTCAGGTGATGGGAACATTAAAAGCCCCAACTTAAGCATTATAAAAGGTATACATGTAACAAAAACATGTGTACCCCCTTAATATTTTGAAATAAAAAAATTCCTCTTAGCATTGCTCACACTTAAACACAGTTCTAATTGTCGGCAACACTCTAAGTTAGTGGTTCTCAAACTTTAGACTCACCTGGAGTTCTTGTTAAAACACAGATTGATGGATGCCACCCCTAGGGTTTCTGATTCAGTAGGGCTGGCACGGAGCCTGGGAATTGGCATTCCCAGGTGATGCCACTGCTGCTGGCCCAGGGGCCACACTTTGCAAACTACTGCTCTAACTGATGCCATTGAACTAGGATACAGAAAGGAGACCTAGCTGGCAACCGGGCCACTACTTGGCACCCTGCGAATGCACTGCCAAAGCTGACACACACAAACAGTGATGTTCGGCTACCTGAAGGTTAGGATTCTGTACCCGCAAGCCAGCCAGTCAGGACTGTAGCCATCAGGAGGCCTTGTGAGGAGGACGTTCCCCTCTGAGTTGTCAGATACGGTCTCTGCTGTGCAGAAAACAGAAGGGAGACAGGAACTTCCTTTCCTTTGCATCTGCATTTGGATTTAGCTGCCTAACCTAGTCCTACCTTTTGCAATTTTTATATGTCCACTATTTATTGAGCACCTCCTATATTCCAGACTTTTTATATAAATTAACTCAGCCAATCCTCACCTGTGGAGGATAAGGACCCTGAGGCTCAGCCAAGTGAGTGACTTGCTCGTGACCACACGGCTGGTAAGTGGTAGCGCTCAGTGGTAAGCAGGTCTGTGTGACTCCAGTGGCCCTTTTTAACCCTGCACTGCTGTCCCTGACCCCCCACCCCCGACTATCCCACGCCAGAACCCAAAGTCACTCTGAACAGAGCTTTCCATGCTGTGCTGTGCTGTGCTGCTGCGGCACCACTGGAGCGAGCCTCCCCCACCTGAAGTCACCTACTGAGGCTAGGTTACCTACCCTGGCCTCTCCTGCTTGGATCTCTTGGGTACCTGGGGACTTTCTGCCTTCACCAGGGTGGCCAGTTAAAGGAAGCCTGTTTCTCTG
>VBSM01002959.1:12549839-12575458 GCA_008086735.1 Cheirogaleus medius | reverse complement strand
AAATATAAGTTTGAAGGGGTTCTGTCAGTGGAAAGCCCATTTGGCCGACTGTCAGGAAAGCAGCTTCCCAGCTGCAACAGAAGCAGGAGGTCATAGCCAGCTTTTCACGGCTTGGGGAAATATGTAACTATCTGAGAGGATATATGTTAAAATATGGGATATATACACACCCTCCAGAAAAACACGTGGCTGAGGTTTTCTTTTCAAGAACTGAGGCTGTTGAGAGCTTTGAGGAGGAAGTCAAGGAAGGGAAGTCTCGTACAAGCAGCCGTGTGAAGTAAAAGTCTCAGAGGCAGAGGAAACGGTAACACCTCTGCAGGTAACCCCTAGGGGAAGAGGGCTTGACTTTCCATCTCCTGCTATTAGCATCTTAGTAAAATATGTATGTATATGTACCTTTGTATATGTGTGCATATATATACATGTATGTGTTTATATATGTGTGTATATGTAGTATGTTTGTATTATGTATATATGTGTATCCATGGTGTCTATGTGTGGGTACATGAATGCATATGTGTGTATGTGTGTTTACTTATATGCATATATTACATGTATGTATGCTTTTGTATATACATATATATGTGTGTGTATACACTCTTCCTGAGTCTGTTCGTACCAGGCAAAAGCAATGAACAGTGTTAAGAACACAGTATGGGTGGTTCATCAGGTGCAAAAGCTCAATGCATGAATACATAGGCAGACATAGCAAATCCCCATGCCTGAGAACTAGGCAGTGGTTTCAACAAAGGCTCTCTCTCTCTCTCTCTTCTCTCTCTCTCTGTCTTCTAAACACTGAAGAGAGTGGGATACTAGAAAAGGAAAGTTTCAGCAGGAAGAGTTTGATGGCTTCAGGAAAAGAATGTTTTGGTATGACATCTTCTCAGAATTCAGGAAGAAACTTCGAGAAAGTCCAGCTCACATCATCTCAACTTTTGATGGCAGGAACCAAGGAGCTGGGAACTGCCTGTGCTTTCCCCCAAGTCTTTGTGAACTGCCCATGCCTAGCACAGGCTTTGTGCCTGGGAAGCAGAGGAGCTCACCAGGGATTTCTTGACTCACTGCCATCTGCTATCTTCACAGCATATTCCTTAGTGGCCTTCTGGAAGGCTCTTGGCCTCTGAGCTCTCCCTTTTTGGGTTTAATAAAACCCACTAGGCTGGGCAGGGCGGCTCATACCTGTAATCCTAGCACTTTGGGAGGCTGAGGTGGGAGGATGGGGCCAGGAGTTCAAGATGAGCCTAGACAACACAGGGAGATTGGAGTGAGACTCCATCTCAACAAAAATGTTTGAAAAAGAAATTAGCCAGGCATGGTGGCATGTACCTGTAGTCCCAGCTTTTTAGGAGGCTGAGGCAGGAGGATTGCTTGAGCCCGGGAGTTTGAGGTTGCTGTGAGCTATGATTGGGCCACTGTACTCTAGCCTGGGTGACAGAGCAAGACCCTATCTCTAAGAAAACAAAAACAAAAACAAAAACAAAGAAAAGCCACTAAAGAGTGACTTTCAACATGTTACCACTTTCCTCGTGACCATCCTTCACTATATTCAGAATATCTGCGTCTAATCCCTAAGATGAGTTTCAAGGCCACTGCTCTCTACACCCGAGCTTTACACTAACTACTCCGTTGTTCTCACTGTTCTGGAAACACACCATGGGTATTCTCACCACAAGGGCTCTGTTTCTTCTGTTCATCTAGAAGGTCCTCAATATGCCAATCTGCCTTCATAAACCTTACCTTCAGCAGTGAGCTCCACACCTCTAACTGCTGGGAAGCCCTTCATCCAGTCATTTGTTCCAGAAATATCTGTCTAGTGGTGAGTAGAAGGGGGTGGAGATGTTAGAGAGACTGACGTTAATTTTATTAAATATACAGAAATGAAAACAACTGTATAAATTACAAACTGTGTCAAGTGCTGTGAAGGCAAAGACTCCCAGGGAATATGCCACAGAGAAAGGACTTAGCCTAGGGTATCTAAAAAGGCTTTACTGAGGCAGTGACTTTTGAACTTCGATGTGAAGGGTGAAGTGAGTAGGAGTTAGTTCTGTGAGGGAAGGGTGGGGAGGAAGACATCCCAAGCAGCAGCACCAGCCTGTGCAAAGGCTCTGTGGCAGGACAAAGAGCGGAAAGGCGGCCAGTGTGGCCGGACAGCAGAGAGTAAGACAGGTGAGAGAGGAAGCCCACCTTTAAGTGCCCGGTTTGCACAACCTCCCTGGATTAGGGCTGCTAGATAAAATGCAGGATGCTCAGTTAAGTATTTCAGATATAGTTTATATTAAATACTTAGAGTAAAAAATTATTCATTGTATATCTGATATTCACATTTAACTGGGCATCCTGTGTTTTTATTTGCTAGCAACCTTATTCTGGATACAACCAAAGAACATCTTTTTCTATATAACTCAATTGTATTCTTAATTACAATGGATATTAATTTTTAGCCGGCTTGATATCATTTTGTCTCAGTGATTACCTCAATCAGAGAACCTTGGAACAAGAACAGTCCTTACAGAAATCAGCTAGTCTGACCTTCTAACTTCACAGCTGAGATCAGGAGGCTCAGAAAGGCCCCTGGAGTTGCTCAAGGTCATAGATAGAGACTTGGCTGGGGCTTCTTTCACGCCTCCCTGCTGTGCCTAGGACAGCACTGAGCACATTAAAAAACAGCTTAATCAATTGCTCAGTTGAATTAACAATCTCATTTACATGCCTCTGTACAGAGGGAGATGAATAGATACAATCCCAGACACCCAGGAGCTTTCGAAACAAAATAAACAGCAAACCAGACAGAGTAGGGGCCATTTGCACACATGCAAATATAGGCATGAAAACAA
Source organism: Cheirogaleus medius (assembly GCA_008086735.1). Classification (NCBI taxonomy): domain Eukaryota; kingdom Metazoa; phylum Chordata; class Mammalia; order Primates; family Cheirogaleidae; genus Cheirogaleus; species Cheirogaleus medius. Next base: position 12,572,624 of record VBSM01002959.1, on the reverse strand, counting down.
AGGACACTAATAAGTGGCTGCTTCTACCCACTAGAGTCTGCAAGAGCCTGGGAACCAAGGCTCACCTTCTTGGTGGCGTGCTGAGTTTATTCCTGCATGAAGGCCCATTGGATTTACATGGCAAGTGTGGAAAGTGATCATTTTTACCTTGAGATGGAAACTGTGACCCTGAAGGGTCTCCCTAGCCAGCCTCATTCGTGCCATTCAGGCCCCAGTTATTTGCTAAGAACCTTGTTTCAGGCCCTCTCTGTAGGCAGAACACGTTCTGTCCAAATATGCACAACCGCCAGGAGAAAAGGCAGGGGTGGGCCCCTCTACCACTATTTACCAAATGAATGCAGCCCTCCACATTCAACTTGGACTGAATGCAGGGGATAATCCCCCTGAGTAAGCTTGGCTTTCATTCCTCCATGGGACTTTAAAAGACGTCAATCCATCCCAATCACAATCAAATGCAAGCATTTCATTTCCCCAAAGACAAACAAGGGTTTGGACAAATGAGAAACGGAGGTTCCCTTGTGGCGGCATGAAAAGGGAATTCAGCAGCCCCGGCTCCCTCTCAAAGGAAGCACAGGGAAGGATGTTCTTGTCGTGGCCACACAAAGTGTGGCATGAGCTCATCATGCCAGAACCTAATTGAAACCTCAGGCTGAAACAGTATTTTGTGGTATTTGGGGGAAAGGATGGGCAAAGACAAAAAGGAAAAACAAAGGATGTGTACAGAAGACGCATGAAAAGCAGCCCGCTTCTTGACTGTGGGACAATTTGGACGGTGGCCATTGAGTTAAATGAGGTGTAGCCTTGCTCTCAAGCTCTTTGAGACCCGAACCATTTTGCAGAACTAGCTGCTGCCAGCTCTATGGCTGCATAACCAAGGCCAGTAGGGTCCGTGAGGACCTTCAAAATGCAACTGTATTCAAAGAAATGCAGCAAGAAAGATGCTGGTTAGACACTAAGACCAACTAGGTACTCTTTCCACTTGAAAATCTGCTGAAAGGCATAAAGAGGATGATCTTTGCACAGTCCTTACCTGGATCCGAATAAGAGTTCTGCCACTTACCAAGCTCATGTCTGTCACTGGACAAATTATGCCTACGAACCTTGCTTTTCTTATTTATCAATATGGGTAAGACAATGCTTCTCTCAAAGAACTGTCAGAGAATCAAATAAGAGAACGCTTGTAAAAGCACAGGCACTCCATAAATGTTAGCTTCCTTTCTTCTCCCCTGAAACTAGATGCCCAGGAACGTGGTGGAATGTCTGCATTTGGAAGCTTTATAAGAATTGCAGACATGGAAATATCTAAGTTTATCAAAATGTGGCAACCCTGGGCAGAAAACGTTGGGCTAGGTGGTAGTCACCGGCAGTCTCAAAGCTTTAATGAAAGTACTCCCTTCTCATTAGGCAGTAAATGGATGTTAGGCTATCATCAGAGCCCTCTGAGCTGCCTGTTCTTTTAATTTTCTTTGATAATTATTGTAGAAGCCTAGCCAAGTTAAAATATGCCTGGACAAAGGGCAGGGAGAATGGCTTCGTGGCTTTCTGGCTGCACTTCAAGACTCCAGCTGCTCGGTAGCCAAACCTTGGGAACTCTGTTTAGGGTCTCATTATTCTATTTTCTTCCTCTTTATGGTTCTTTCAGAGAGCCACCAGCAAATTTCTTTTGTTACTGGATCTGTGTGGAGAGATAGTTTTAATTTTCCTTCTTGTAAGGGTCTCCTGTGTTCTGAAGGGCCACGGTCTCCTGCAGTTGAATCATCAGCTACTGAAAAACAAACTCAAGGCTTAATGAGGGACTCACTATTCTTTTCCTTCAGCCAAAGTTCCCACCAACAAGCACATTCAGCCTTGATGTGACTATAGACTGAGATACCTGGAATAAACTCCACTTCCCCGCCACCCCACATCCACTGCACATAAGCAGAGCCAGTAAACCTTTGTGATATTAGCTTTTTTCCTAGACTCTGTTTCCTATTTCACCTTGACTATGTAGCTATAGCCTGATGCTCTGCTCTCCTTTGGATAGATTTAGCCAACCACAATTAACAGAAGCATTGGGGGGAAAAGAGAAAAGAGAATTCTCTTTGACTGCCCAATATATTTGGGATGAAAGGATGTGATATTTCTGACTGAGTAATCCCAGTCATTACCTACTCCCCTTCCAACTGTGCTATGTAGATCAGGATCCAAGAGAAATTGCTGGGTAACTCAATATGGTAAACTACTTCTCAGGGCAGCCGTCTGACAAGCAGGCAAGCACAAGTTTACATCTAGGACATTCAAGGTCTTTTACTGTGGGTCCAGGTGTGGAGATCAGAGGAATATGACAAAGTAGACGTGGGGAGATACGAGATTGAAAATCGGATTTAACCTCTGTAGACTAATGTAAAGTTAAACTTTCCATAGCTTGTCTGTGTAATTCAGAAATCTTCCACTAGTTCTACCCTCTACGTCCTCTCTAATTCCCTCCTGCTTTCCTTGTCCAGTGAAAGCCCCACAAAGAGTTCGCCAAAAACAGATAATTCCATGAAAATCAAATTAGCTAAACAGAGGAAATGTAATATAAGCTCTCTTAAGCTTTTGGCCTAGATTCTATTGGTTCCATCCTGTTTGGTTTTTAATACTGTTTGGTTTTTGATAGTAGGTATATAAAGGCCAATGTTATCATTTCTTGGTTTGTATCTGCTTATCAGAAAATTCAGGCATTATTTAGGATATGTTGTTCATTCCGTTTTATTATTTCACCCCCTAAAATGGAACCAACACCTCATACCCATTAAGATGGCTACTATTGGGGGAAAAAAAACCAGAAAATAACAAGTATTGGCAAGGATGTGGAGAAATCACAATCCATGTGCACTGCTGGTAGGAATGTAAAATAATAGAGCAATATGGAAAAGAGTAGGGCAGTTTCTCAAAAAATTAAAAATAGAATTACCATATGATCCAGGAATTCCACTTCTGAGTTTATGCCCAAAAGAACTGAAATCAGGGTCTTGAAGAGATATTTGTATAATATACCCATGTTCATAGCAACATCATTCACAGTAGCCAAAAGGTGGAAGCAACTCAGTGTCCTTCAACAGATGAATAGGTAAACAAAATGTGATATAAACATGCAATGGAATATTATTCAGGCTTACAAAAGAGAGGAAATTCTGACACATGCTACAATATAGAAGAATCTGGAAGAAATTATGCTGAGTGAAATAAGCAGTCACAAAAACAAATACCACGTGATTCCACTTATATGAGGTACCTAGTAGTCAAATTCACAGAGATTGAAAGTAGAGTAATAGTTGTCAGGGGCTGAAGGAAGAGGAAAACAGGGAGTTATTGTATAAGGGGTATGGAGTTCAGTTTTGCAAGATGAAGAGTTCTAGAAATTGGTTGCACAACAATGTAAATGTACTTACCACTATTGTATACCTAAAAATGGTTAAGATGATAAGTTTTATGTTATGTATATCTTACTATAATTTTTTTTAAAAAAGGAATCAATATGCCAGAGTCCATATAAATACCCAAAAGCCTGCCCCGCTCCCCATACATACACACATTGTCAAGGAATCAAATCAATACTCTAATGAAACAAGTAACTAAAATTGGTGGTCCAATTCCAGTAGCTGAGATGATCTCCTATCGGACTACTCTGTCCTACAGGGATTTGCTTTCTGGTTTCTATTCTTCCCTCTGCATCTGAAGCTGGGCATATAGGAAGAGCTGAACAACAACAAAAAAAAACCTTTCAGAAAAGAACACATTCTGGTAGATGGAAAAATCAGCTGTCCTTTGGAAACGAAGATGACATTACTGACCCCAAACCAATAAAGTGTGCATGAAGGTTGCTGTGTTCCCCATTACTGGGGATAAGTTTCCATCACTCCACCCAAGTTCTCCTACCATAAAGTGCCTGGCACATAGCAGTACTCCTTATAGGTTTGCTGAGCAAATTAATGAATCACCTAAAGGCTACGGGGAACGAACCAAGGAGCTATGTGGCAAAAATTTAAGAAACTCTAAGAGTGTTAAAAGTGCAAATTGACTGCCTCTTCCTGGACAAATTCCAGGGATGATTTATGTGAAACAAGGTAAAGTAAGCTCTTGTTAAAGTCTCAGGTTTTACTGAGAATGTGTGATATCCTGAGTGTAGTTTTGATTTGTCTTCTGTGTATGTGTGTAAACCACAAAAGCAGTTAACTGTTGATGGCCAAATAACAAATGCCTCTGCCTCTCCCAGGAGAGATTAAATAGCTCTGGGTTGAGGAAAAAACTAGAAGATCAAAAGAAGATCCAGACATCCCTGGCTGGCAGGCAGCAAGAGGTCCCCTGGCCAAGGGAGGGTAACCTTTGCTTGAACCTAGAGGAATTTGGAAAAGGGGTCCTGGGCTGAGAAAAAAATCTGTAAGATGCTTCTCCTAAGCTGTGCTGACCAGGATTCTGAGCCACATGCCTGAGATTCCCTGACCAGACCATGATATTTACTTCTAAGTCTTTGTTGTATATACTTATAATTGACGAGAAAAATTCCTTTTTTTCTTTCTTTCTCTTTCTTTCTTTCTTTCTTTCTTTCTTTCTTTCTTTCTTTCTTCTTTCTTTCTCTAGCTCTCTCTCTCTCTCTTCCTCTCTCTTTTGTTTAACAGTAGCACATAAAGCAAGTTCTGGATGAAAGTGGTATATTTGTATGATTGGCACAATGCTTTTTGGAAAGTAAGGCAGACATCAGGCAACATAATTCACACCCACTGATCCATTCATCCCCCTCCTGGAATTTATTCTAAGATGAAAATATAAAAGGGCATATTTCTGTTTTCCTGAAAATGTACCTGAATGAATTTCAGTTCTTTTGTTTATATTTATTAGGAAAAAGACTCTGGGGAAGAAAAACAAGTTATAAAAAATTAACCCCTTTAAACATAAGGCCATGTTGTCTGCTTATGGCTAATCCCTACATAAAACTTGATTCTTGGGTACCATTTGGTTTGGAGAGAATCACCAAACCACAGCATCCTGAGCAGATCCCAAAATGTTTCCCTGACACCTGAGATCACCCAGACAACACTGTCTATCAAAGAGATCCCTTTCTATAGGTCCTCAGACTGTTTTTTTTAAATGTTAATGAGTTATGCCTAGCAGATAGCTTCAAGTACACAGCTATTCAATTCTTCAAACATTTGATAAAAGCATCCAGCTCAAGTCCTCAGAAGCTTAAAACAAAATGCAGGCAAGCTGTGAAAACAACTTGACCCTCTGCCCATGGCTGCAAGGGAATCTCCAGAGACCAAGAAAAAAAGAAAAGACAACAAAAACAGCAACAACCCCCCCCCCACCAAACTTTGACTTCTAAAGTAGCAATTACTATAATGCAAATGTATGTTGATTAAAGGCAAACAGAATCCTTTTCTGCCTATAGTTTCCAAACACAAAGCTTAGAAAACAAATGATTTTTGACAAATTCTCCCAAAACAAGAAACAACTGGCTAATTCAGAGGGTTAGCTTTTTAAATGATGAAAACGAATGCTTTCATCATTTAAAAAGCTAACCGTCTGAATTAGGAACCTAGGTAACAAAGTTTCTTTTAAAAGTGTTATTTATTTAAAGCTTGGGAGTCTACATATTTTAAGGGTCCTCTCTGTGTCTCACTCCTATGACACAAACCACTGTGTTCTGGAAAGTGGAGCTGGAACCACCTGTCAAATGTCTCTTTCACGTGGTAACATCTCCATCTGGTGGAAATTTAAATGCCTGCATTAATGGCAGATACTGTTAGTTTTATTTTCCTATAAAACTATGTCTATTTCACAGTTCTGTTTTCTCTTTTATAGGCGTCACCAATTTATTGAAAATATTTGCCCTTTTTCCCTTTTTTTCTGAGGTCCCTAATGGTCTTTATCCCTCCGGTATTTGCAGCACTTCCCCCAACCCCTCTTGCCCTCCTTCCCACAGTTAGGCAGGTCCTCATTTGTCTGTCTGTGTAAGTACACATTCTTAGGTTAGCTCGGAAACCCTCCGCTGAATCTGGAAATTGTTTACCTGGAGGTCAGGGGTTTCTGTCCTCCAGGGTGGGATTCCTTTGAACTATGATCTTAGCTGTTCACAGCATGAACCCCTTTATTTGGCCAGGCAAACTGTTAAATAACTACCTGTTTTGTCTTTAATTTTTAAAGTATTAATAAATAAACTCACAAACATTTGTGCAGCAAGGACAAGGCTGTGTTTGCCACTCTCAGTTCTGGGGTTGCCAAAGGTCTTGCTTTTCCGTTTGTTGGCTTTTAATCTTGAGCAAGCAGCTACTCAGGAAACAGCCCCAGGAAATGATGAGTGCCTATAGGACAGGGACCCTTCCTTCCCTCAAAGAGCAAGATTTCTTCTCTGTCATTTCTGTTTCTTCACTAGCTAAGCATCACTTGAACATCATTTTCCTCTTCTTTCTTTGGAATTTAGGCTCCATTCTGCCATTTCTTTCTTTAAAGTAAACTGATGTGTAATTGATAAATTGCTTCTTGGTGTTAAACTCGCAGTATGAACTTCACTAGCTTTCTGGGCCTCCATCTCTTTATCTTTACAGTAAGGAGGTTGGAATAATCTCTTAAGTCCATTCTACTTAAGAAGGTGTTAAATCAAACTAAATTTGGCCTGAGAAAGCCTCCATACTTGCATACCCCAGTCCTTACATAATTGCAACCTAATTCGGTATGTAAACAAACTGTAAATCTAACTTAGGAATTTGCCTTCATGACTATTGGGGCTCAGAAAACAATACCCTAAAGTGAAGGCTCCAGAAGCAGCCTCAGAAACAAATTTTTTCCCTAACCTTCTCCTGCCCTCCTGTCTCTCTGTCCCGCTCTCCTCCAAGACTAGCTGTAGACACTAGAATCCCTCTTTCCCAAGGCAGGTCAGGGAAATCAGAACCCCTTTTCTCTAAAGGCAGCCATAAAGCCTAAAAATATTCTGTGTAAAAATGGGCCACAGGAAATTATCCGACCGACCTTGTTTGATGGTAGGTCATGAGACCCCCATTCCAGAGAGGGCCCTGCCCCAGGCCCAGAAGGAAGGAGCACGTGCTCAGCGAGGCCAGAATGATTCTAGACAGAAAGGCCTTGCTGGGTTTCCCCACTCAGTCTATGAGCACTAGAACATACGCTTTGTGTCCAGTCATATTTCTACATGGCTGTCCATACTTGGTTGAACCTAACCATAAAAATGGACAATTTCCTCTGTATCTTTGTGTCTTCACTCTAAAGACCCCCATGTATACACATTAAATGAATTTGTATGCCCTTTCACCAGTTAATCATCCTTTTGCAAGTTGATTTTTCAGCAAACCTTCACAGGCCAAAGGGAATGTCCCCTCAACTCACACGACAAATAGCTGAGTCTCCGCCAATCACAGCAGCTGAGTTTCGGTAGCTCACAGGGCCAACTATTCTAACCAGGTTCAAACAAGGCAAATTCGAAGGTGTAACCAATCCTGCCCTCTCTGTACCTCACTTCCCATCTTGTGTCCGTAAATGTTATCCAGCCATGTGGCAGCCCCAAATCTGTCTCAACCTGTTCCAGTTCTGAGTGAGACCCAGTTTGCAAACCGTTCTGTGCTCAATTAAACTCTGTTAAATTTAATGTGTCTGAAGTTTTTCTTTTAAGAGAGTAGTGTCAAAAGTGGGACTGGAAGCCAGACTCTAGAGACCCCCAGGACACCAGGCGACCAGGTGGGGTACCCAACGAGCCCAGTGTGCTCACTGCTCTCTTGTTTGTAACTGGAGGTCACAGACATGTTTTTCTCTTGAGTTTTCTACATGGCTGTCCATACTTGGTTGAACCTAAGTTTTGAGTTCCACAGACTTGTGTCTAGATCTCTCTGAGTTTGTTTGAGAAATTTTTGTTTGGACAGGGTTCAGAAGTTGTGACAGAAACAGGACTGCATCCAGGATTGTATTCTATCTGATAATTAACTGGACTACATCCAGTTAGAGGTCTCAGATGTCTGATAGGATCAGATGGAAATTGGCAGCAAATGGCAATTACTGCAGGCCTCCAGAAATTTGCAGGAATTTTGTGCTCTATCCTCTTCATTTCTTTTTCTTGCATACCTAGGTAGAGAAAAATCATTGGCGAGGTTGGTCAAGGGGAGCTCAGCACCAAAGCCAAGATCCAACGTAATGGTATCCTTAATTTCTGAGGGATTGAGTCCTCTACCTTCCTGCTACATCTACCTTTACATGTGTAAGTATTCGGCTCCAGAAGCAGCAAATGCTTACAAAAATAGGGAAATCTTGCTAAAAATAACTTAAAATTACAATAGACATTATGTGAAAAATTCTGAATGAACAACAAAGCAGTTTAAGGAGTGCGTTTTAAAATGTGGGCTTCTGAATTAGGGTCATCCATGGAAGCTTCTAAAAAGACTTCAAAAAAAGTTATTGCCTTTTTAAAAAGACTCTTTATGACAGCCTGCATGGTGGCTCACACTTGTAATCCAGCACTTTGGATTACAATCCTCTAAGGTGGGAGGATTGCTTGAGGCCAGGAGTTCCAGACATGGGTAATAGTGAGACCCCATCTCCACAAAAAATAAAATAAAAATTAGCCAGGCTTGGTGATGTGTACCTATAGCCCTAGTTACTCAGAAAGCTGAGGCAGGAGGATCACTTGAGCCCAGGAGTTCCAAGTTGCAGTGAGCTATGATGACACCACTGCACACTAGCCCAGGTGATAGAGGGAGACCTTGTCTCAATTAAAAGAAAAAAAGACTCTACAAAAGGCAAATTAAAAGCTTAAGCAATTGAATCTGCTAATCTTTTGACTTAGTTACAACCCTACACTAGAGGCAAAAAGACAGCTGAATAAAGTGTTTATATTAAATAAAAGGTAGACCCTCAGGTAAAGGAGGCTTTCTTCTTTTTCAGAGTTATTCATGCTGAGTCCAGGCATAGAGAATGCTTTCTTTGCCCTATTTATTAATGGCCTCTGCCCTGAACAGAGTATTTTTAGCTAAGAAATAGAAGGTAAGTTGAAAAGAACACCTGCTAAACTAAATCAATCTCCAAAATACAATCACCCCTTGGTATCCACAGGTCATTGGTTCCAGGACCTCCTGCAGATACAAAATCTGCAGATGCTCAAGTCCCCTATATACAATGGCATATTATACAACCTATCACGTCCTCCCGTACACCTCCAGATTATTTATAATACCTAATACAATGTAAGTGCTATATAAATAGTTGTTACACTGTATTTTTTTATTTGTATCACTTTTTACTGTTGTATTGTTATTTTTTCCCCCAACATATTTTCAATCCATGGATGCAGACGAAAATATGCAGGGCCAACTATACACCTTTCTGGCATTTAGCTAGATATTTTGAAACCCTTTTGTAAAGGAAATTTATATGTATAAAGAAAACTCCCATTTGTAATGGTGTCTACCTCTATGCAGGAGAAGAGGAGGGACTGAGTCATTAGAAACTCTTGAAATGGAGAAGGCATTGATTTAAACTTACATAACAAATATTACCTTCATTTAAAGTGCTTTTCCTGGCCATCTTGTCTTAACTGGGCCTTTATACCCTTCTTTCTTGGTTTGGGCAAATGATGGTATTTAGGCCTGAAGTCTCAGTTCTATGTCCTCAGGTGTAAATTTTCTACCTTGCTTTACCTAAGCCATCACCTTGGAAATGCAAATTTAGGGTAAAAAAATTTTTAGATGGTTATTAAGAATGGGATAAATGAAGCAGACAGTAATGCAGTTAAAGCAGAGGCTAAACCTACCGAAGGTTGGACAGACCAGAGGAACCCCTGCTGGTCCCCCAACATTACAGGGTCCAAAACCAGTCTGCTTTATCTATCCCAATTTGGAGCAATTTAAAAAGTCAGAAGGCAGAAATTACAATAAGCAACCTAACAATTGCTTAGGGCTATAATCAGACAGGTCAATTAAAAAAAAAAAGGTAAGGGTCCCTTACCTGGAATCCCATTCCTTGCTGGCATGTGATCAAAGTTATAGATAAACTTGTCGTAGTTTCAAAATTCTTTTTCAGTAACTTAAAGTCTTAAAGTCATGTTAAATTAAGTAACGGATACTCATTAAATGTCTGAGTCATTTCTAAGTAAGTTAGAATACTGAAACATTAATTGCTAGACATAGGTGTAGAGTATATATACTTTGACATCTTGTTTTCACGTGGTATAGAGAAGCTAAATATATCTGAGTCTATTAGTAAACATGAAAAAAGTGTGTTATGAGGAAACATGTTTCTAAAAAATTATGAAATGGTTCTCATCTTTGTTCAAAATTGCTCACTTCACTAGAAATTAAGGTTAATGGTTAAAAATTCAAATTAATATATGGTAACTAAAACTAGGGATAATAAGGGAAATAAGGAAAGTAAGATGTGTTTTTGGTAAGGAAAGGTGTAAGAAAGGCATTAGGATGTGCTATTTTGTTAAAGAAAAGAGTAATTTTGTTTAATGTGGAGGTCGTTTCAGAATGGATGAAGGAAGGAATGACTGGATAAAACTAAAATGAATAGAAAGTTATGTAAGTTTTCTGAAAGATGAATATTCTGAAAAGAATTTTAAGTATGAACAAGTTCATTAAAATTAGAAGGGAATTATTTATTTATAAGTTTTTCCAAAAGTGAGCATTAATAGCAAAAGCACACTGATACAAAACTAGAATTTCATCCTCTCCGTTAAAACAAGGTATTTTTGGAGTATTGGTTTCTGCTCTTGATAGGAAATTGTGAAAAGTTTTTCTTTACCTTTTAGGCAATTGACATAGGAAACAAAGATTCTGAGATTTTACCAAAATGATTTCCTGTCCTTCATGTTGTATTTGTTAGGTCTTTGATTACTAACAGAAACCGAGTCCTCTCTCTTAAAGAATTAAGATTTTTCTTACAACTATGTAACCTTCGTTTTGTCTTTAAAATATTTTATTGTCACATTGGTTAAATAGATAACCAAGGTCATATTTAAATGTGTTAAGCCTTTTGACATTTTTGACGAACTTCCTAAAATCAAATTATAAATTAAGTCCTTTTGACCTCAAATTAACTTTGCGATTTTCCAGTAAGGCCACTGGAAAATCAAAAAGGATATATCTCTTACCTAGTAAAAAAAGATATATTAAACTAATTAGACTTATTCAATATGTTAAATTATATAGGAAGCATTGTCAAACAAGAAATGATGTTTAACATTTTTAAAATTACATTTATGGGTGTGACAGTGATGTATTTCAAAAATGGTACAAGATTACTAAAAATCTAATATGTCATCAGTCATAATTTTGGTTATGTTAAAATGTTATATACCACAGAAATAACCAAATTTTCTTATTAATTGCTGGTTATATTGAACTCTGATTAGATTTTTAACATGGCTATTTTAAGGCTTTTGTCATCCATGGATACAGTTAAGTATCTATAATCCAAAGTTGTTTTGTCTTCAAGGAGGTTCATGGAAAGGATGGCAAGAACTCTGACAAATACAGGCTTCTGATAAACTTAAGATCATACCATTGGACTGGGTAAGAATTTCCAGATCTCTTATGAAGAAACTGATTGGTTGTATAAAATGTCTACCCCAATATCAAGCAGAGCAAAAATTAATTAAATACCAAGGAAATCCTTTGGCAAATTATAATACTACATCAGCCAATACTGAAATTAAGATATGCAATTTGAATAAACATCATAAGATTGATCCAAGTCAAATTACCTATGATAATCTATTTAATAAACAGTACTATGCACCTGAATTGGAGAGACAAAATTGGTATTTAAAAGGATGTAAATTCAATGTTAAGCATGGACTTGAGGAGGGCCCAGACAACCACCTGGTCTTTTCTGAGTCCTTAAAGCTTCAATTATTAAAATTTCTGTACTCTATAACTCATCATGGAGTTGTCAAAATGATACAAATTATGGGAAAATATTGGAATGGTGACCACTCTAAAATTGCTAAAATGGTTTACAACCATTGTTTGGCTTGTCAAACCCATAATTCTAGGAAGACAATCAAAACTTCATGTGGTACGTTTCTGCTACCTGATGGGCCGTTTGAACATTTACAGAGGGATTTCATTCAGTTGCCTCAATGGGGTATCACTATGTTTTTATAATAATCTATGTTCACTGATTGAAGATTTTTCACATGAGAAAGCCAATATTATGACAGTAGTTACAAGATTATTCAAAATTGTGTTCCCTTATGGGGACTTCCTGGAGAAATCTCTAGTGATAGAGGTACTCATTTCATTAGACAAGTTGTAAAACAGTTAAGGTATTACAAATATAATAGCATTGGGCAAAACTAACTGAATCAACTAGACCGTCTTGGTCAAGGGTATTCAGATTGATGGCAATCAGATCCACCCCTCGGGGAAAACATATATTGACCCCTTATGAAATAGTCACTGGTTCTATGCCTCTAATAATAGAAACTGTGTATCTTCCGCTCTCCTGAAGTCTGATACGGATATAACTAAATGTTGCAGGGCTTTCATGCATTATGCCAAAGTGTATTTTCACCAGGTAAAGGAAGATTTTCATGATCCACCAACTGAATGAAGATAATCAAATCCTTCACAACCTAAAACCCAGAGATTGGGTCTTCTAGAAGCAACATCAGAGGAAGATTTAAACCTCCATTGGAAAGACCACACCATGTCCTCACCACCAGCACTGCAGTAAAGCTTTAGGGCTTCAAACCTTGGGTCCAAACCTCACGACTCAAAAGGGCCCCTTCAGACTCTTGTAGGTGCATGACTGTTGGAGACTCTAAGGTAAAGCTGACCAGGGAAATTTCTCCCAAGAAGCAGATGGCATCACAGACATTGAGGACGGCTCTCCCAAGGTCACAGGTCAAAGCTTCCTACCATCATGAAAGCCTTATCCTTTTTCTTTTTCCTCTTTTCCTGCTTTCCTAATCTTTTCCTTTTTTCTATGGAAAAGCCATGGGACCATAATTAGTAGACGGTTTTAGCTAAAGCTTATGCTCTAGCAAAAACCAGAGCAATTGTTGGGTTTAGGAAAATAAGCTAGTTTCCTCTAAGGAAAGATTCCAGTGAGGTTCCTGGGGCTCAGTTCTGGTGGTAGTAGGGTATCAGCAGTATGAAATTTGAAACTAATCTATAATTTGGGAAAAATCTTGGATTTTGTAGCTAATTAGATTTCCTAGGGGTTCAGATGGGCAGAAGTCACTCTCTGAAAGGTGGAAGATAACATACATGTTCATTCATGTCCAACAGAAACACTTAATGGAACATCATGCAAATTTAAATCTCCTTTTTGCTCAAGTTGAGGGCTGGTGTTTGGTATTGAACAAAACTGAATGTTGTACTATCTTTCCCCGGCTTTTGTTACTACAGAAAGCTCAACTATAATAATAACAGGGTGACTGACACTGCTATTTCTTCAGACACTGCCACCAAACACATTCAGGAAATTTATAAAGGAAAAGGAACATATGCTGTGTTCATGGGAGCAGCTCACAGTCGGTTCACATACAGGCATCTTATGTGGTGGATGGCAAGCTTGGCTTTTCCACAGTTTTTAATTCTTTGTTTCTTCTACAGGGTTGCCAGATTGCTCTGACTTGTGCTGCCCCCTGCACACACCTGCCAGGCTAACTACAAAGATGGATAACTCTCTGAGTCAGACTAATTTTCAGCAAACTATGGTCCTTGATGGCCATCACACCCAAAACACGGACTACGATCAGTTGGATTAGAGTATTTCTGAACTGTCTATATTTGATTTAAGTTGCTTTGGTTCACAGAGGCTCTTGCTAAGGCGTACGCTTTAGTCTTTTTATACTGTTCTCTTGACAGTCATCATAACAGTCCCTCTGGTGCACTGCATCCTCTCAAGTCTTAAATGTTTGTTCGCAGCCATGCATGGAGCATTGAATGGTCTCATTTTGGCTAGATCAGCAAGAACATTTACTCAGCACATAAATAAACCAAGACCCGAACTTAGGAGTTTGCCTTTGTTACAAATAGCCAAGTCCCAGCTAATCACAGCATCAAGGTTTCAGTCAATCATGGGCAGCCATATGACAAGTGCTAAGCTTTAACCAATCCAACTGCCTCTGTGTTGCACTTGTGCTTTCTCTGTCCCTTCCCTTCTTGTGTCTGAAAATGTTACTCAGCCACAGGGCAACCCTGAAGTCTTTCTGAACTACTCTAGCACTGAGGGCTACTCTATTTGCAAATCATTTTCGCTCAATTAAACCCTAATTTAATTTGTCTAAGGTTTTTCTTTTAACAAAGGTCAGAGGATAAACACACAGATGGGTAAAGAAGCTATCTGCGTCAGTAGCCTCTCAAAAACCATTATACAAACTTGATGGAGTCAGAGGTTGCAAAGTAAATTGTCCTCTTTTAGAAATGGAGGGCTAGTGAAAGACAAGCTATGTATGAGCACGCCTGACTATAACAACAAAATAGCCACATAAACCCAACAGAGTTGGCATCTTCCCAAAAAAGAACTTAGAACTACAGAGATGAGTAGGATGACCTTTCCTTGTTCTCCATAACCTCCAGCTAAAATGTACCTTAAGAGTGAGAAAATGAGGAAGGCTAAAGAAACCCTCCCTCAGCCCCCCTCCACCATACCAGTGCTGCCTAATCCAGAAGTAGAAGCCTTAAAAAGCGTTGATGTTAACAATTGGTTTAAAGCAAGTTACCTTCTTATGCCTAGAAGAAAGAACTGGGTTTATTAAGCAGTGACTCGCAATGATAAAAGATCCATTAAAATTATGCTTTAACTATGGCTAATATTTAAGTTTATTCCATTAAAAAGCGAAAGCATAATGGAGTGGAGCAGTGGCTTTGGCAGGACTGAGTCCAGCCCCCCAGCACTTAATGCGTAGCGACACCGCATCCCGTTGTTTTCCTCCCTGTGTCCTCAGCGAGACTCTGAGTTCCTTGCGGATGAACTTGTCTTTCTCATCCTCACAGCTTAAGGAGAGGTTTTCTCACACAACAGGTGTTTGATAAATGTTTGTTGAATTAAAATCAACAAGAGCCTATTCTAATGGTCCACGCCTGGAGAGAAGCTGGCTCAGCATCCACTCGCCACAGCCCTGCCCCCTCACTCACCTGGTGGGAGCTCTCTGGGCTAGCTTCATCGTAGCTTTACAAGAAGCAGAGAAGGCATCCCTTCCTTATAATATTTTACTTCTACCTGATAGAAAATTGTCATAATGTGTTGATGTTATTAGAAAAGGCCACTTTACTGCCATCTGCCAGAAAGTTGTCACAGTAAATATGTAAATCACTCATCTTTAGAGTCAGCACAGTTAAAATAAAAATATGAAGTGAAATCAAAATAATAAAGAGAACTACAATGCAAATGCTGTCCCCTTAGACGAAGTACCCGTGTGCAGTGCACAAGTGGAACAACTGTGCAAGGCAGATGATTTGCTTCCTGGCATCTATGTGGCTAGCCTTGAAAAACTAAGCCCGTAACTAGGTGGCGAGTGAAAGAACAGTTTATGTTCTCCTACTTTCATGTTGGCTTTCAGAAGAGTCACTGACAGAAAGCGGTGGGAGTGTGTGTGTTTCTGAGTGTGTCAGGGAGTTGGGGGGGGGGGTAAGTGTGTGACCGCAAGTAGAAGAGAACAGAATTTTAAAGATGACTTCTCTTCATGACGAAGTTCTCAGGCCGAGGATGACCTGCAAACTTGTCAGCAAAAGGGTTTCCCTGGAGAGATGCTGTCAGTCTAGTTCCAAATAGCTGTTCTGACACTGAGTGGCCCACAGCACTCTGGTGTTGTCCATGAGCCCACAGGCACACCTCATCGGTCTGCTCTCTTTCTCCTCGCCCTCTCTGCAGCTTTGACACTGCCGCCCACCACCTCCACCCAAGTGCCCTCTTGTCCCTCTCCATCCCTGCCACTGCAGCCTCCTGGCTCCCTCCTCTTAGATGGCTCCTTCCCTGGTCCTACGTCTTCCTCCACCCCAGTGCAGCATCCCCAGGGGCCACACCTCAGAACCCACAGCTCCTTCACGCTCCCCTTTTCTGCCATCTCCCGGGATGGAGAACACCCACCTTCTGTTCATTCCAGACCACACCCTACCTGTGGCCCTGGGTCTCCATGTGCCAGTGCAACATTCCCACTAGGACATCCTACATCCACCTCAGGCCCTTATTGCCCATCTCACGTTCTCCACCTCCTCCCACACCTGCTCTTTCCCACCGGACTTCCCGGCTAGGGCTGGTGTCATTCCATTCGTCTTTGACTCTTCTGTCCCTCAGCCCCTACGTGAAATCAGCCATCCTGCCCAGCGGATTCCCGCTTAGGAGTGTCTCTGGCATTTCTTTCCTTTGTCGGCTTCTTTCTACTCCCAGGACCAGTGCCACATCAAGCAAGGGTACCTGCGGCAGCTTCCTCTCGGCCCCGCCCTGCGCCTCCCCCTGCACACACCTGCCAGCTCAGTACTCCTGCAGCGTCTCTATACGGCGTCTCCTCTTTCCCGGCCCAGAGCCTGGTAGCTCTGTTCTGTGCATGAACTCTGAGCTCCAGAGCTAGGGTATTGAGGACCCTACACGACCTGATCTCACCAATTGTTTGCCAATGTTTCAATCCAACACGTCTCGACATGAGTTCTTAACCCAGTCAGACTAGTCTATTTACGGAACCCAATCATATTTTCCACACTGTGATCTCTGTGCCTTTGTTTATACTGGTCCCATCATCTGAGATCCCTCTCTTGATAACCGGGTCTGGCTGAGGAAACAGCCAGGACTAGGAGTTTGTGAACATAAGGTACCAAGTTTGGACAGAGAGTTTGCAAGTGGGAACAAAGGGAACAGATTCATTTTTCTTAGGGCAGACCAGAATTATGTATGTCCAAGGAGAGATCCAAATGATCTGACCTGGCCACAGAGGAAGGGTTTACAAATGGCTATAAAAAGGTCACAACTCAGAACAAGGGCTGGGGGCCTGGTCAAACAGTGACAGGGAAGGCTACCAACCAAGACCCGGAGGGGTGGTGGTCAGTATAGGGGAGGTCTAGCAGCTGACACAGGAGGCCAAATCTTGGTAAGACCAGCATCAAGGGGCAGGACACCCAAACTGGGTCACAGGAAGGAGCCTGGGTCCTGGAAAACCAGAGCATGAGGATTGGAAGAGAATCTGCAGCCAGGCCCTCAGATGTGAGCACTGCCATCATCGTGTCCTGTGTAAATTCAGCACTGGCTCTAGATCAGAGACAGCAGATGCAAGAGACATGAGTTCTCCTTCCTCCTACACCAAAGGCAGATGTTGCAAATCAATTGTGGCACTTTTTTACCCTGGGCACAGGCATGGCCTCAGAATCCTTCACATAAGGCTCCAAACAGCCACTTGCAATCAACTGAAAGTAGCACATGAGACAAATTCTATTTGCTACGCCCAAAGTCACAGGTAGGGTCTGTTTGGTATGTGAGAACACACTAGCGGTAAATAATACAGAGTCATAGCAAGGTGGTAGGTCTGTGGTGTCAAACTTTGTGCATCATAGCCAACTGCAGGGCTTATTGAAACCCAGATTGCCAGGGTCCACCTCCAGAGTCTCTGATTCAGCAGGTGTGGGGCGAGGCCAGAATTTGAATTCCTAACAAGTTCCATGCAGCTGACCCAGGAGCCACCCCTTGAGAGCCACGGCACTAGGTAAAACCATACTATCTCTCCTCTTGTTCTTGTCTCTCAGGGCCAGCAAGAGTTCTTTCTCCTGGGTTTAAAATGACTTACTTTGTCCATCTCCACTCTCAGAGCACATCATCAACACTGTTCATAGACTCTGTCAACAAGCATGCATTGTGCCGGGAGTGACACAGGCAGGGAAAGTCCCTGCTCCCATGAAAGTCACAGCGTGGGGCTGGGGTAGGAGACACAAACAGCTGAATGGGCAATTAACAGTTCAGTGTGAGCAGTGATACGAGGGGGACGTGCAGTCAGCTGTGGGATCACAGAACCCGAGCAGCTGACCCAGTCTTGGAAGGGCAGAGAAGGCTGCTCAGAGGAAGGCACAATTGATCTGGGAGCTGATGATGAGGAGAAGGTAGTCCAGAAGACGGGGAGGAAACTTATTACAGCCTTGGGTTGTTTCCCTTTTGCACACATGTGTGCCCACATGCACATACTCTGCCTCATTTCCCCGTCTCAGTAGTAGCATACTTGGATGAAGAGATCGTCTTTAATCTGCACAGGCATTCCACATGGCGCTTGGTCCCTAGCAAACATGGGGGTTTTTATTCATTCATTGAATCCACACATTTGCAATGGTCTGGAATTGTTCTACATTTAGGAAGGAGCAGGAAAGGAGGAAAGGGGAGTATATGGAGATGTGGAATTGGTTGAAATCCCCTCTGTGGTCTAATTACCTGCAGGACAGGTGATTCCACACTAAGCACCTACAGTATGCCCTGCCTCAGCCCGTAGGCTCACTTATACCCATCAGCATATCTGTGGATGGTGATTAATGGTCTAGAGTCCTAGCCTTTGCATCCACTCCCAGCCGAAGCCTCCATCTGTGAATAGTCTCTTGCTTGAGTAATAGCTGGGTCTAGCACATTGTTTTGCACGTTTATAAACAGAGATTGTTTGTTTTCCTTTGCTGCCTTAATTTCAAGTGATCAGGCTGAGCTCATTCCTGTAAGCAACCTCTTTCCTAGAATTCAAAGTTAGAGCGTCAGGACCATCGCTCACCCTCAAGATCCATTCCACGATGCAGCCTCTGGGGAAGCTGGAGGGAGACCCAGAGCTCTCATGGGTCAAGGCAGCCGTTCTGACTGCTGAATTGCTAGAGCATGACTCCTTCCCGCAGAACCACTGCTTTCTGATTTGGAAATTTAGATGAACATCCACTTTCCATATCTCTTTTCTGGCTGCACCCATTTATTCATACATAGAATGTGGTTAGCAAGTGACAAATACCCACTTGCCCTTCTGTCTTTTATTCAGCTTTGTCTCTGCAGGAAATAGCACAGCCTGACACGTACTGAATGCTCAACAGATGGAAAGTAAATGAAATAATCAAGATATTGATTCAACGGTACATTTGATATGAAGAAAATGAACTGAGTGTTTCGCAAAAAAACCAAAAAAAAGGCATTCTTCCCTTTGCATCCCCCATTTGAGAACTTCAATCACTCCACAGTAAGTCAAGGGCACCAGGGGAGAGGGACTACAGCACTGAGCACTAGAAACATGTGTCTGCATCACCTTGGGGGAGGACACGAACCACCCAGCCTATGTGCAGCTGTTCTAGACAAGAAAATACAAGCCAGCGCTTTGCATATCATTCCAGGTCTACACTCTGACCTAGTTTACAATTGAATTTGGTCCAGTGTTCATATAACATCCTGAGGAAAGGGTTACCCCAGTGACTTTTTATAAGTGATTGCAGACCAACAGTTTCAGAATTTTTTAAATAATGACTTTTACTTTCCAGGGACCAGCATTTGCATTTGCATGTGTATAACGCTTTCTCCAAGAAACATTCACTCTTAATGGGAACACTGTCTTTTGTGAACTGCCTGTGACCTTCCAAGTGAAAAGCCAGAAGCTCACCACACCGAGTCACAGACTTTGGGAAGCAGAATGGAGGTGGAGAACAACTGCCTGGACCCCTCTATTGCGTGGGGTGGGGGGGCAAGCTGCCCAGGAGCAAGTCAGTGGCAGACTTGGGCTGAGACTCTAGGGGTCTTGACTCACCATCCAAAGTTGTCTTTCAGATGCTGAAGGAAAGCCCCACCACCAGATCTCATGGGTCTGGAACGGACTTTCTGCTTGACTGGGAATGAGTTGACAAAAATGTAGTTGGGTTTCAGGTATGGCAATGTGTGTCAATGCTGACATGCTATTTGGGTCATTTGCACCTCCAAAATGTCTTTGTTTCAGCTACTGTGTATAAGACCCTGAAATAGGACCCATGAAAATCTGAGTTAAGAGAAAGCCATCAAAGAAAGCAAACACATGGCCTTTTCAAATACTCATAGAACAGTTACTAAAACTGCCCACGTATTAAGCCATGATACAAAGTTCACTACATTCTAAAAATTCAAACTCACTCATAGCTATATTTCTGACCAAAAATGCAATACAACTAGAAATTAATAATAAAAGAATTATTTTTAATCCATCTACTTGCTAATTATGGACATTGTTCTAAATAACTTTTTGATCAAAAAGGCAATCAGGACTGAAATTATGAACTATTTAGACAAAGTGGTCCCAGCCCAGCTCTACACTATCTGAGTACTCTCAGACAAGTGCTGGAGTCTCTCAATTTTCTCTCTCTAAAAGGAGGTTGTTCCAAGGATGAAAAGAGATCACAAGAAGGAGGGCCTAGCACAGAATCCAACAAATGTGATGATAGCACTAAGGGCAGGCTCGCCTAACTGGATGCTAAAATGGGGCCGTTCCTGTGTGTTGAAAACAGTGGAAGCTACATTTTGAAGAGAGACTATATAAAAATTTCAAAGGTGCTGAGTCAAAACTCATTATATGAGTCCTGAATCCCTTACTCACATTGAGGATAGAATAGTTTTGAGAAAATGGTGCTTAAGAGAGATTTTGTTGGAGAGCACTGTGCTGGTATTTTCTCCAGCCAAGGAGAAGGTGTGGAGTCCTTCTCCTTCAAGTAAGAGAAAGGGCCTTCAATGAGACCATTAGAAGGTTTGATATGGTCTCTCTGTAATTACTGGGACAGAGCACTGAGCCTAATTCCTGCCTGGAAGATCTAAAAGATTAGCTGCTCTCATGGCACAAGCACAGGAGAGGTGGCTGTTGCGTACTGCTCTCCCAGAGATGGTCACGATGAATGACTTTGAGTGTTTCTTACAGCTTTGGTATAAGGCATGTTGGGGAGAGAGTCAGTCTGGATCGATTTGAAATCCCACCTAAGAGGATCCCATGGGAAAGTGACTGATCCCAACTGAGAGGGCTCACGGAGAGCGGACCACTGGGAAAAGCAGAGCTAAGGAGAGGGCAGCCAGCCAGAGGAAAACGCAACGTGTGTGTCAGGGAAAATATAGTTCAGTGTTCCCAGTAAGGGCCTCAGAAGAACCCACAGAGGACCCCATGAGAGAAGGAGTCACCCCTAAAGTCCCTGTAGGCAGTGAAGACATCTCGACAGTTCCCACAAGTGAGAGCTTTCCTGCCAGCTTTGTGTCTCTTCTCTCCCTCTGCTCCCTGCAGGGCCAGGAATCCTGGTCACCAACACGAGGACATGCAAAGGTAGAGCAAATCCCACCACCTCTCGCCGGGGCAGGGTCTGGTCTGCAAAGGGGAGCAGATTTAACAGTAAAGCAAGCCAGAAGTTTTGAGTATTACACAGACCAGAGTATTACACAGACCCTTTTGATAACTGAATTGAGGCTTTGTTGGCAACTTCCAGTGACCCCAGGAGTTTCTGTTACTTGAGATAAGAAAAGGCATGGGACTACCTGAGTTTTCAACCAAAGGCAGGGAAAGAATTCTCCTGTGGAATTACATTGAAGGGGGCAGTATGAGAGAGAGAAAGGGGAAAAAGTGGCCTGTAATTCCATTCCGTAAGTTTCTTGTTCAATTGGGGCTGCACTTACAACCTGCTTCTCCATTCCAACCAGGACCCGCCACATCGTTCTGTGACACCGAGGGCTCCAAAGAAAGCAAGAGACAGAACAGAACAGACCTCCTTTCATTTTATAAAACCCCTTCCCTGTCCCCCACCACTCCCCTATAATTCTAAAAAGTGTTAAAGGCTGTCTCTGGGAGAGAGGGAAGTACATGACAGAAGAGGGACTCTGGGAGACATGACAGAAGGAGGCTTTTTAACAGAAATGGAAGAGTTAGGGCAGCGGAGCTAAAGCATGCTAGGATAGGGTTCCTGAACAGGCAGAAAAAGAGAGTGAGGGAGTGGAGAGGGCACGCTGGGGTTAAGGCTCCTACTCTAGTGTCATACCTAGGTAACCATTTTGGTGGCCTTGTTACTGGTACATCAGCAACAGGGACATGAAGGGTGGAATATGACAACTACAAGGCAAACTAAGAAAGTGCTGGGGCTCAGAAAACGATACCCTTCAAAAAGAAGGAGTCAGAAGCAGCCTCAGAAGCAGACGTTTTCCTCTGGCTTCTTCTGCCCTCATGTCTCTCAGCCCCATTCTCCAGCAGGACTAGCCACAGAAACTAGAATTCCTCTTCCCCAAGGTGGGTCACAGAAACCAGAACCCCTTTACCCCAAAGCCAGCCATAGAGCCTAAAAATATTACTCTAACTTTCCCTTCCACCTTTCTGTGTACAAACTGGCCATAAAGAAATTATTTGACCTACTTTGTTTGTCTGTAGGTCATAAGACCCTCATTCCAGAAAGGGTCCTACCCCACACCCAGAAGGAAGGAATGCATGCTCTGAGAGGCCAAAATAATCTAGACAGACAGGCCTTGCTGGCTTTCCCCATTCAATTTATTAACACTAGATCATACCCTTTTTGTCTAATCATGTATCTACACGCTGTCTATACTTTGTTGAACCTAAGCATAAAAATGGACAATTTCGCCTGTACCTTTGGGTCTTCATTCTGAAGGCTTGCACGTATACACATTAAATCAATTTCTATGACTTTTCTCCAATTAATCAGCCTTTTGCAAGTTGATTTTTCAGCAAACCTTCAGAGGGCAAAGTGAAACCTTCCCCTTGACCCTTACAAAAGTCAGAGACTAGAGCTTTTTTTGCTTCACCTGGAAATACTCATGCAAAGTCCTTTCATTGCTTTACACCCAATTAAGTGGGTCATAGGGTCCCTCTCT
>VBSM01002959.1:12523560-12549739 GCA_008086735.1 Cheirogaleus medius | reverse complement strand
TAAAGCTCAGTGCTATACAATGGCTAAAAAGAAAACACAAAAGGTCCAAAAGTAAGTGATGAAAATAAATAAAATAAAACTGAATTATGTCCATGATAATAATTGGAAATCTTATGAAACCTATAAATACTGATGTAGAAAACATCTACTCATCCATCCATCAAGACTTGACGTAGAGGTCACCTACTGCATGGCGCCTTCTTGAATCCCCAAAGGGAAACTAGTATTTGCTAGAACCACTACCTGCCATTGTGAGGCAGATACCACTTTCTGCATTTGAACAGGTAAAGAAACCAAAGCTCAAAAAGATGAAGTAACTTGCTCAAGGGCACACAGTTAGTGCCTAGGAGTGCCCTAGATGGAGGGTGGGAAGCTAACACTGACTACAAATGGCTATTGCCAGGCAAAGTGCTAAGTATCATGGTAAGTGGTTTCTCATTTCACACAATGGCCTCTGAGGTAGCTAATATTACCCCCCAAGGACAGATGAGCAAACTGGTCCAGTCTTGCCCAGTGTTGCAGGGACAGGAAGTAGCAGGCTGTCCCTCAAAGGCAGGGCTTCTGGCTCCAATCCTGTGGGATTCTGAGTTACTACATTGCCTGTTCTTTAATGGTCCCTGGAATTGTCTACTCCACCCCACGTCTGCCGGCCAGACTTCGGTCCCCACCTAGATTACTGCTGGTAAACACATCTCCCTCCTGTACCTTGACCTTGTATTCCACAGGCCCCAGCACCTGCTAGTCACCTATCAAACTGAGTCTGAAAACTTCATGCCTAGATTTCACCATATTCTATCATATAAAGTAACACGACTTTCATGAATGTTATTTCTATCAGACATAATTGTAAGAAACTTTAAAAAGAGTAAAAAAAAATCTGGAATATCTTTTCCAGGGAATAATTAGGCATTGTTTAAGGAACCCTTTCTATACCATCTAATTTTATAGGGCTGTACCTTTCATTATCTTTAACTGAGCCGCTTTACAACTCTATAAATTGTAGACAACTGATAGCAATACAAATGGATTTTGTCAGTGGAGATGCAAATGTAAACTTCACCTGGACTGCAAGAGGCCAGTTTTCCTTAGCCAACTCCTCTCGGCACCTCTGACAGCCTGTACTTGTGCCTGCTCTCTCCTTCGAACAGCTCTCCCATCCTACTGGGTCCTTCAGTAATTAATGAGTTAAATAAAATCTTTGACATATGTTCATTTTATATTTGAAAGGGAGTCACGATTTTACCTTTTTTTTTTTAATTTTAACATTTTCCACTGCTGCCTGAGATAACTGCCAGTCAGTCTGGATTATTCTATTCTATTCTAGAAACACAGTACGGTTTACTCCTCCTTCCTCTTCAGGTGTCCCCTCCCCAGGGACTACAAACACACACACACACACACACACACACATACACACATTCACAAGCACACACACCAGGAACATCAACCTTCCTTCAGGGAGAGACAGGGAAAGGGGAGAAAGGGAAAAGGGAATATATAATAATACCAAGGTCAGCAAACTACAGCCCTTGGGCCAAATCTCGTTTATCACCTTTTTAAAAAATAAAGTATATCGCAACACAGCCACATCCATTCACGTACGTATTGTCTATGGCTGCTTTTGTGCTACAGCGGCAGAGTTGAGTAGTTGTGACAGAGACTGGCCTGCAAAGTCTAAATCCGTACTAGCTGGCCCTTTACAGAACAGGTTTGCTGACTTCTGAATTAGACACATTCGTCACCCTTTACAGCATTTATAGTCTCATGAAGGGAAGTAGTGAGCACACATAGACAAGAATACGAAAGGACAATAAGATAAAGTGGATTTCCATATACGTGTGTGGGTGGGGAGGATGAAATCCCGGATGGGAGTGCTGAGTGCGGATGAAAACGGAACTAATTGGCTGCAGTACCTCCAAAGCAGAACGTCAAAGCCACACCATGTAAATCAATTTATTTATTAGCTTACTGTAATTTTTATTTTTATTTTTACTGCAAAATAGCTGAATATACTGAAAGATAGTATGATCTACATAAGTGTTTAACTCACTTTAATGTTTTGTCACATTTGTTTCAGATTTTATTCTCATAAACTTTCTTTAATCAGAATATTTGGCTAAGTTTTCTCTCATCAATTGACTATGAAATGAAGGGGTTCCATGGAACATTTATTCTGCCCAGGACCCAAGAAATCTCCCAGTGTTAATGATTTACTTATTTTAAAATCTTGCTTTTTGTTTTGTCTCATATTTATTTTTTAAAAATAAGATTCAGATGGTTCAAAATTCAAAAGGCACGAAAGAATAAACAGTGAGACATTCTCCTCTCACTTCTGGACCCCAGCCACTCATTATTATAAACAATATTATCCATTTCTTATGCTTCCTTCCAGAGATATTTTATGCATATTTGAGCAAATACATATGTATATTTATTTTCCACTTCTTTTTACACATTATTTTTGTTCACTCAATACTTTATCTTGGTAATCCTTCCAGATCAGCACATACAGAATTCTCATTCTCTTTTTTCAAGATTTCATAGCTTTCCTTTGTGTGGATAAAATATAATTTATTTGGCCAGTTGTTTCCCCACATGACGTTTAGATTGTTTCCAATCTTTTGCAATTATAAACAAGGCTACAATGAATAATCATGTGCATCTGTTGCTTCCTCCAAATATAAGAATAGCTTAGCCTGCAAGTGGAATTGCCAGGTCGAAGAATATGTGTATGTGCAATTTTGATAGATATTGCCAAAATGCTTTCTGGAGAGAAGTCCCCCAAATTACACTTCCACCAGCAACGTATGAGGAAGCCCAGACCCTCACTATCACAAGTGTTATTAGCCTTTCTGATCTTTGCCACTCTGAGAGGTGACAAATGGTATCTTGGTGTAGTTGTAAATTATACTTTCCTCATAATGAATGAAGCTGAGCATCTTTTCATATAGTCATATCACTTGTGTTTGCAGCTCTAAAAGCTGTATGTTCAAGTATTTTGGGTCCATTTTCTTTTGGATGTTTGGTCTTTTTTAGGGGAAGGGGAGTGGCACTTTAAAATCCATCCAAAGTGGCATGGCCATGATAGAGCCTGGGACAGAGAAGTCACTCAGTCAACAGTCACTTGTAAATTCTTTCCAGATAAATGACCATGTCAAAGGACCACGTGTAGGTCTTCTGCTTCAGTGGCTCCCCATTACCTACAGAATCAAGTCCAGGCTCCTCAGTATGACATCCAGGGCCTTCCATGCTCTAGAAACACCAAATAGCATGTGCTACCAGCACCCCCCTTCAATTCCCACCTCTTCACCTCTGTCTTTTGGGTCATTCCTTCCATTCCCCTTTCTTTGCCCAGACCACTCTCTCCATAGACTTGAAGATTCAGTTCATGCGTTACATTCTCCAGGAAATCTTCCCTGAGCCCCGAACTGTGTGCCGTGCCTTTCCTCAGTGCTTCAATGGGACCCTGTGAAACGTCTATTAAAGTTATCTCTAAGTATCCATCCGCCCTATTAAACTGTAGTCTCTTCAGGGTCTTTTTTCTCAAGGAAGACAATTTATAAGTGTTGACCAACCTGAAACTCTTATTAAAAATTAACCGTATGATTTGGAACATGCCCTCCTGGAGTCTTGGTTTCCTCTTCTGTAAAAGGAAAGGGTGAGATTGGATAATTTCTAAAGTCCCTCTTGGGCCTGTGAATACATGAACCAATGCATAAAGGAGGCATCTGATGGGGATTCACATGCTTGCAAAATACACAACGGATTAGGAGCTGGGATAGGGTCACAGCCCAATTAGGAGATGGTTGTACTAAACTAAAGACCAAGTCTAGCAAAAATGGACCCTACTAAGATGGTAGAAGTAGAATAGAATGGGTAAGAGAGCTGTTTTAAGCAAAACCATTTATGGGTCTTGGTGACTAATCGAATAAAGATGGCCACCATCAATTCGTTCCCTCACTGTGTGCATATCCTGCTTCTCATACCAAGAGAGAAGGCCTAAAAGCCCATCCTGTTGAATCTGGAGGGGTCTCAGTAACTTTCTTGACCAATAAAATGTGATGGAAGTAGAGATCTGGGGCTTCTAAAGCTAGGTCATAAGAAACCCTGTGCTTCCAACTGAATATTGTAGAATGCTCACCCTGGGAGAAGTCAGCTGCCATGCAGAAAGACTAATTTAAGACCACCACGCTGTGAGGAAGCCCAAGTTAGCCCTGTGGTGAAAGAGAGATGCCCAGTTATCCCCCAGCTTTGCCCAGCCCAGGTGGCACATACGTGAGTGAAGGAGCCTTCAGATGACTCCAGCCTCAGCCACCACCCGAGTGCAACTGCAGGAGGGACCAAGCAGGATCCGCCCAGCTGAGTGCAGTCGACCCCCAGAACACTGAGGGATGATAACAAAAATAATAAACTGTTGTTTTAAGTTACTCCACTTTGGGGTGGTTTGATACACAGAAATAGCCAAAACGCAGAGGAGGCAGCAAACACAGGATAACAAAGTGGGAAGCACAGAAGGTGGACTCCTGCATGCCTAGATTTCAATCCCAGCTCAGCTTACTACTAAGTGGCCTTTGGCAAAGTTCTTAACCTCACTAAGCCTCAGTTTGTTCATCTGTAAAATAGCATGATTATAGTTCCTACCTCTGAGGGTTACTGTGAAAACCAATGGGATGACATAAGTGAGGTTACCTAGCATGTTGACTACAGGCTTTCACTAAATGGAAGGTGTTATAACATTAGAGGGAGAATCAAAGATAACTCAAGATTAATGAGAGAATGGAGACAGGAATGATACAATGAGGGTCAGGAAAGAGTTTTAGGCATGTTAAATCTGACATCCAAGGAGAACCTCTCACACATCTTCTGTGACCTAGGCCTCCTAGCAAGGTCCTCAAGACCAACTGCAGGACTGATTCACAGCAGAAGAGAAGACGCAAAGGGGAAACCTGGAGAGTGGGACAAGATGTTGATGATTTAGACTGAGGATTATGTTAATTTGTGCCACAGTAAAATCAGTAACAAGGATTATACTTGCCATTCCGCAGCCAGCCACACCATGGCATAATGAATCCTCCATCCGAGTAGCTGCCAGGGCCGCTACTCGTACACAGGCTGTGCTGCGGAGGGACCAGGGGACTCCTTTTTGCTGTTTCCACTAGGTCAAGCCCTGAGCTGTGACAAACACTCTCTCTCTTAATCTTCTTGGCAATCCCACTAGTATTACTGCCGTTCTACACAGAAGGAAGCTAAGGCTCAAAAAAGCAAAGTAACTTGCACTCAGCCACCCAGATAGTAAGATAATAATGACAACGGTGATGGTGATGTTAAGCAATATTAATT
This sequence comes from Cheirogaleus medius, assembly GCA_008086735.1. Lineage (NCBI taxonomy): Eukaryota > Metazoa > Chordata > Mammalia > Primates > Cheirogaleidae > Cheirogaleus > Cheirogaleus medius. Next base: position 12,544,399 of record VBSM01002959.1, on the reverse strand, counting down.
GAGCAGTAGCAGGCACTGTTCTAAGCACTTTAAGTGCATTATTTAATTTAATTCTCATGGCAACCAGAGGTAAATACTATTTCTGCATGTACTTACAGATGGGGAAACTGAGGCACATTGAAATTAAGTCTTTTCCCAAGGCCACACTGTTGATAAGAGGCTTAGCCAAGATATGAATTTATGAAATCTGCCCCAGAGCTGAAGCTCTTGAGAGCCCCATGCTTGTTCCTACCTTTTCCACTATGAGGATAGGACGGGCCCATCTAATGAGTCTGAATGGAGACCTGTTTAATGGGATTTCTGTTGGATGGTGCCCCAAGTGCCATCTTATCACACTCCACAGTTAAAGTACAGTTACCAGCAGTTACTAAATATCCCCTTCACTGATAATAAAGAGGTTTTACCATATGGGAACCCCTGGTGTGGGAACTCCCCATTAAACCACTACAGAGAGTGGCCAGGGGCAGAATTCAAGGAACAGCTGGGAAGAAGGGGAGGTAGACTCCAACAATCCGTCACAAGGTGAGACACACACCTTGGAGGGTCCTCAACCAAATGTGAACTACACCCTTCGAAGGCCAGAGAAGGGAAGGCCAGGAAAGGCCGTGCTATGAGCACTTGTCTGAAAGAGAGGGAGGAGCCAGCCAGGACCCGGAAAGTGGGGTCTGGCCACTCCTTTCTGAAGAGGCTGGGCCTCCAGTTCTCCTTTCTACAGCTGAGCCCCAGTCTTAACAGACAGCAAAGCCACCTCGTAGAACCTCACCCAAGTTTGCGGTATTTGGTAGGAATCGCAGCACAGGGCCAGAAGGAACGCTTTTTTCCCCCCTATTCGAATCAGTAAGACTGTTGGTAGTGTGACGGGGAACAGGAAAAACCTCAAAACAGATTATTTTACAAAATAACATAACTCAATTATTTTCAGACGGCAGAAAGGGAAAATCCATTTCTCGCCACATTTAATTTTCTCACTCTCTTTCCTTTATCCTTCCCAAATCTCCGTCCCGCATCTGGAATGTGATCCTGATGTGCACTCCCCTTCCTCTGCCAGAAAGGACTCTGGTTGCTGGATTCTGCCAAGACACTTAATCCAGGCCCCGCCCTTATTAAAACTGCAGGCGGAGAGGGAGGGGGAGGAGCAAGGGCGTGGGGCTCTGTGCGGCCTCCCAGTGCCTCAAATACTTTCTCAAACCTGGCAGCTGCACCGCTGCTCTTGGCTGCTGCGGCCCACGCCCTCTCAGAGAAGCCAGTCTGCCGGAGTCCCACTGTGTGGACTTGCTAAAACACACACTGCAGAGTGAGCCCGTCAGCTCCCACCCTGGCCAGGAGTAATAGCCAAGGAAATGCATGAGTCCCAGCCTGGCCATCCCAGGAACATCCCAGTGACAGGCACGACAGCGGGCAACGGACGACACAGTCATTGCTGATCTGAGAGTCCCTGCACTGCAGGTGTCCTGCTTAGGCTCTCTGCCCACACACCAGCCACCACGTCGAGAGACTGAGTAGAGCAGCGAGACCTGCTAGGTGCAAGGTGGGGAGGCAGGAGGGGGAGGAGACATTCCTTTGCATTCTCTCCATCACCTAGGGCATGCTGGGAAGTGGTGGTCCTTGGCCCAGAAGGCACGGGACATGAGTGGGGCAGCTACCATGCCCTGTGTGCCTACTAATGCTGGCAGCAGTGACATGGATATGCTCTTCTTGCCCCAAATCCACAAGGAAAATGGTGTCTTTCACACATTTGAGGTATGCAGCTGTGGTCGCTCTCTGCTGCCCCCTACACTGGACCTGACTGTCACCTTGCATGTTGTCCCTTGGCGTCTTCCTGGTAGACAGTGCTGCCATGTTTTGGGAATAAAACTCTCCTTGAGGAAGAAGCTATGGATGTGGAGAAGGTGGGGGAGGGAGAAGAGGACAGTCCCAGGCTCCTCGGGGCTAGCATGGCTATGACAGACCCCATTCTCACTTGAGATGCGGCCATGGGGCTCCAGGCAGGAGACGGACACCCCCAAGAGAGGAGGGTGCCCTTATGAGCCCTGACCGCCATGGTCTCCTCTGCCCTAGCTTGCTCAAGAAGGGTTAGTAACCCTGCTAAAGCCTCCTCCCCCTCCTTCCTTCCCTCCTTCCTCTTCCTTCCCTCCCTCCTTCCCTTCTCTCCATTCTTCTGTTCATTTATTCAGCGCATTTTCATGAAGCGCCTCCGCTGTACCGAGTATTTTCTCTAGGCGCTGAGGACACAGCAGAGAATGAGGCCAACAGATCTCAGCTCTCAAAGGGCTTCCCCGTTCTACTGAGGGTGGGGGAAGATAGATAATAAATAAATAAGAAAAGAAATGACCTCTCCCGATGTTGGGCTGTAATACGTGTGTAACGAGCATGAGAGAACGGGGGACTGGACAGGGAGCGACTGCAGGGCCACCGCGGGCTGGATGCTCATGGAAGGCCACTGGGCCCCAGAAGAGACTGTCTGCAGAGAGCAGTCACAGCCTCATTCGGAGAAGAAACTGATCAGAGCCAATCAGAGGAACCTAAATTGGAACATCTGGGGAAGTGTTAGTCTAAGACTCTGTTTAGACACACGAAGAAAATACCACTTCACGCTCGGCCTGGGTCCTGCTGATCCAAGTTCAGTGAAGCAGCAGCATAGTCCTCGGGCCCTGCCGTCCACCAGCTCAGCTCTCTGAGGACCCAGCCTGACTGCCCACGTGCACGTGCCTGGCTGAGCAGGGGCCGGCCTGGCGGCTTCCCTCCTCTCCCAATTGACCGGCAGCCCAAGACAGTGTTCTTAGTGTGCTATCCTTCCTCTGGGCACCATCGAACAACATACGATCCAGTAATACTTGGAGCTACAGGTCCACACTTGCCAAGAAACAAACCTCTGGGTAGATGGGGAAATGTAATAAACTGAGACTTTCCTTTGCAGGGGTCCTCAAACTTTTTAAACAGGGGGCCAGTTCACTGTCCCTCAGACCGTTGGAGGGCCGGACTATAGTTTAAAAATAAAACTATGAACAAATTCCTATGCACACTGCACATATCTTATTTTGAAGGAAAAAACCAAAATGGGCAAAAACACCTGGCGGGCCGGATAAATGTCCTTGGCGGGCCGCATGTGGCCCGCGGGCCGTAGTTTGAGGGCGCTTGCTTTAGAGCCTCTCTTTTGAGCATGTGTAGCACATGCACACACACGCACATGCACACACATATACACACACAAAAGAGGCAAATTTCAAACTAGCTGGAGGAAAGCATGTCTTGCTCAAGAACTCATCATGTTTGGAAGCCAATTTCAAATAAAAAAGAACTCCTTGGTGAGTTGGGTGTAAGGAGGCCAGGATTAGCGCTCACCTTATGCAGTATGCATGTTGTATCAGTCTTTTATTGCACGCAGTTTTGCTCCAGGAAAACCTTTACTTGAAACATGATTTGATCGGCAGCACATAGAGATCTCCACAGAGAGGACTCGCAGCCCAAACAAGGTCATGGACAGGAAAGAATCTAGCACAGGGCTTAACTCATGGTCGGCAATCAGCAAATGTTATTTTTGTTTTACAGAACATTTGTAATGCTTCCATGTTAGAACAACAGGATTTCTGGAGGGTGGCAGTGGGTGGGGGCAATCCTCAGATGCAATTGATTTATCCATTTGCCAAACATGAGCATAGGCACCAAAGAGGCACACGAAATGCAAGGAAGGAAGAACAAGAGGAGCATGAAGTTTACTAGAGGGATATGATACGAGAGGAAGTGCTCTAAGCATGACCAGAGTTTTGTATGTGAACGGTGTGTGTTGACTACACTCCACGCCCCCATCTTGTCCAGGCAGTTAGGCAGGATTTATTCTATACTGGGGAAACTTCAAGATAATCCGGTCTCCATCCCTCAAGCCTGGAGAGGTCATGTGGCCTGCTCAAGGCTACATTGCAGCCTACCTGCTGTCTGGCTGGCTCATTCTATGCTTATTAGCAACTGCAGGGTAGAAATAATATTGGAACCCAAAGTATGTAAAGGTGTGACCAAGCTCCATGACATCCATGGCTTTGCCTGGCACACAATGGCACCCGGTACATTTATGTTGAACTGATAAAGGAGGAGCCTTTAGTTCATCAGTATTTCCTGAGCCACAATTTGGTGAAGTATGACCTGGGATCAAGGTGAAAAACTGAAGGTGGCTTCTCAGTTCTTCTCCACCTGGATCAGTCTAAAGCCACTCTGCTGGCTTCCCGCCTGGCACCCTCCTTCCCTTGGCTTCTGGACACTTCTCCCTTCTGGTTTCCCTTGGGGCTCCTAGCCTCTCCTCCTCAGTCTCCTTCACTGGCCCGCTTTTCTGGAAGCCCTTTGGAGACTGATGCTTCTCAGGGTTCCATCCTCAGTGTCTTCCCCCCTCAATCACCGGCAAGCTCTTTTGCTCTCTTTCCTTGCACATGTGAGGATCTCGTCCATTCCCATACCACTTCCCACATTTACGAGGGAGGAAACTAAAGCTCAAAGGGCCCACAGCAGCAAATGGCAGAGGCAGCATTTGAATTCGGGTCTATCTGATTCCTAAGTCCACCCTCCCATGCAAAGGAGCTGGGATTTTATCATCCAGGCACTGAGGAAGTATTGTGGACACTGCGTTCTGTAGATAACCTATAAATCTGTGGCTCCTATTACTTTGGGGTCTAACAGACCCTTTTGAGAATTGTGTAAAAGCATGGACTTTCTCCATAAAAGCTTCACATGTGAATGTATTAGTAGAAAAAATATTTTGTACACAATTTAAAGGGTGTCCTGGATGCCCTGGAAGCTCATCAATGACTCCCTCTAGGTCATTAAGAACCAATCCATCCTATAAAGACTCAGAAAACACTTTTGAAGTACTTTAAAGAAAACCTCAGTTTAGGTGCTCTTTCCCATCTGCTCTGACTTGCTTTTGTAAGCAAACTGAAAACTAAATCACACGATGGTTTTTTTGCGACCAGATTAAGTGTTTGCTAATAAAAATAGCAAAGACACTACTTTTATTAACATGGTTTATTTACTAAAAAATTGCAGTTGGTCCAAGCCAACCAAAGATGATGTGTCATATAAAGATTTCATTGTCCTCATCCCCATTGTTCTTCTAGGAGCGGTGTCCCCGGATAAAAAGAGAAGCTTCAAAGTGTAGAAACATTGCTTCTGCTTCATGTGTCATGCATCTGTTGGCGTCAGAGAGTGTGACCGGAATGCTGTGATCACTAAATGAAGCCTCATGTATAGAGTGCTCAGCAAAGTGTCTGGCGTGAGATGGTGCTGAATGAACACGAGTTCTTGCCTGAGAGTCCTTGGAAAGCTGGCCACTGGCCGGCCATTTCAGCCCATCCCCGATGCTCTCATCCACCCAACCTCTAGACAAGCCACACGGGCACAGCCGCATTTCCCAGAGCTTTTGGGCTTCTGAGCCATCACTCATGCTGTTCCCTTCTCCTAGAATGCCCTTCTACCAATGTAAGCATACGGAAAATTCCATCAGGACCCAGCTGAAATGTTAAGCTTTCCTTTATCCTCTCCCAACTCCCTGATTGGAATTCACCTTTCTTTCATCGGGGCTCATAACAGCACTGTGGACAAGCTTCCATCATAGCACATGTGACAGTGTGTTACAGTTATTCTTTTCTTACCCCCTGGCATCTCTGAGCTCTTGAGGACAGGACCCACGTGTGTAACATTCGTATGCCTAACCGATGGCATAGGGTCTCAGTACGTACTCTTAGAAACGAACTCAACTAGACCAGCAAATCCTTTCTAAGTTCCAGGGTGTCTAGAAACTTTAGTTAAAGTTCCACTATGTTCCAATTTACCTGGTTTTCAAAGACCTACACTTTTCAACCCAGTTCCTAATGGATCCAGCACACACAGTAAGGCCTGCTACTTGGTAATGGGGCCATGACCATGGGAAACATCCTGTCATTCATCTCCACACAAACTCGCTGCCAAGGGAAAGAAACATGTCCGCCTCTCAGAAAGAATGACTGGCAACCCACAGGGCTTCGGGTAACTCGGGCCATGTGTCTGCAGCCAGAAGTTTGCCTTGTGGACGGATCATCAAACCTTAACCTGGCTGAGGACCGCACGTAACAGAAACAGCGACACGAGGAGAGACGGTCCTGGAAGCTTCGGTCTTCCCAGATGAACATTCAACATGTTCCTGGGTGGGAAAGGATGCTAAGGAACAAAGAGCACAGGAAAGCATCCACTCTGTTCAAATCACGAACTTGCCAAAAATAAATGGACAACGTAATCTTTTCTTTTGTTCAATTATTGGGCCAACTTTGGAAGCCAAAGAGGAAGATGTGAGAAGCACAGGCTTGTCATGATTCTTTAAAGTGGCTTTCATCAGGGTAGCTGCACAAACGTATTCAGGAGTGTCAGAAAGACCCAGGGCTGGCAAACTGGGGGCGGTAACGCAAAATGACAGAAAGTGGTGGTTTCCTAAATGCAGACCAGGGTAAACAAGGTACCATTTTTTGATAATTAACTTCTGAAGCTCTATGGCCCTTGGAAGGGTGTAAGGAGACAAAAGCAAAGGCCTGGAGCAGGTTGGGAGAGGTTGCAGAAAGGAAACATGTCTTTTCCAGACCAGTCTGGCCGTGGAGAAAACTGTCGCCAGCCCAGAAGAAGGGCTGGGCAAACGCCATCTCCACACCTTGGTGACAGTCTCCATAAGACACGGAAATAGCTGTGGCCTTGGGCTTGCTGCCTTCACACAGGTAGTAAAAGGAAAGGACACAAGTGAGAAGCATTTCAATATTATGTTGAGGTTATAAAAAACTTGCTTAGTTTGTGTACAAAGAGGAACTTAAGAGCAGATGGCTGGGAGAAGCAGCAAGGTTGGAAGTCTCATGAAATCCCTAAGTTGAGAGGAAAATACAGTATTTAAAGGATAAAATCAATCAACAGAAGCAATATAGTTTAAGGGCCTATGGTACAAGTCTGTTTTACGTATGCATACTTTCCCTAAGGAAGGGGTTTCTTTTTCTTTTTCTTTTCAAGTAACGACATCTATACAGTGTGCTGGGGCGGAAAATGCAGAAAGCTCAGCTGGGCACCAGGTATCAGACTGGCCCAACCCCTCGCTGGCTGAGTTTCGGCTTCTACTCTACGAAAGACGGCCTTGGCTGATCATCTCTAAAGCCTCTCACAGCGCTCACTCCCTGTGATTGATTTGCCACGCAGTGCCAGATTGTGAGGCCGAGGCTGTTTCCCACAGAGCGCAGATGGGCTTCTGCTGCTCCCCAGGGCAGCCGCGGCCACTCCCAGATACCCCAGCGCCACAGCCGGCCCTGGAAAGCACTTCCCGAACGAAGGTCATCGGCAGGTACCCAGCCGGTGCTCAAAGCAAAGCTATTCTGGCCGCAGCACATTGACAGACTTGTCGGACTGTGTTCCTTGAACACAGGGACCCGAGTGGCCTCACATATCAGATCAGCTCAAAGGTAATAAAACCACCAATTCTGCCGGTGGGGTTTCTTAGAAGAGTTACTAACAGGCTGGATGCAATGGAGAGTACAGAAGTGTGGCAGCGTGCTTTGCTCACAGTGGTGCACTTACGCAGAGGAGATGCCCCAATCTGGGGATGGCACACTCTGGTCACCAACTCTGTCATTTTTCCATGGGCCCTCCCCTGAGGCCTCAGCTCACCTACCCTGCTCTCCTCCCAAACTTCCATGGACAGATCAAGCATGTTGGCCACCCTTTCTAGTTGATTTTCCTTCAAATTAATGAAATTTGGCTTCAGAGTTCTATAAAGGGCCATGTTAGGAGATTTTTATTTTAGGAGATGAAGAAGAAAAAATTAAAATTCAAGTCACACAATGTTCATTGGCTCCTTACATGCCAGAGACTCAGAGGGGAGGTCACTTAACCAGTTACTGGCAGCCCCAGGTACAGAACTCAGGGCTCCCAGTTCCCAGGGAAGAGTTCGTTTCTGTTCTGTTTCTCTGCTCTGCAGGGAAGGACTGTCTGAACGCTAGGGCGCTCGGCTCCCCACCAAGAACGCGCTTCAAAACGAAGGTGCCAAAAAGGAACATTAAACAGACACCAATATCCCCTCATACTGAAAAGCATAATTTTGGGATATTTTTTGTGAGTGAATGTGGACAAAACTCAAGAACAAAATCAAGTTCAGCTTAAATTAATACGCCTCACCTTGTTTTTAGCATCACAATTCACTTTTTTTTTTTTTTTGGTAATTTGCAGTTTACATAACTATTAAGCTGGAAATGTATCACACCAACTGGGCAAGGATACACTATAAAAGTGCTAGAATAAAATATAGATGGAGAGTTAATTATCATGCTACTCCTGCTCTTTAAATAACAGCGTGTCAGCACTTCCATAAACCGATTTGCATTACGTTAAAATTAATGGACTGGAAACCTCTGCTCCTGGTGAAACGGACCATACCCGTCTTTCCCTCCCGCTCTCCACCTCCTTCCTGAGACCAGCGGCATCTGGGCACTTCTTCCCTGGGCCCACGCTGAACCTCCAAATCTCCACCGCAATTACAGAGCCCCTGTTGCCCCTATTCCTATTCCAACCCAAACGCACATGCAGCCTCATCCCACTTCTCCAAAACATGTGAAAGCAAAACAAAACCCCAAACTGACTCTCAGCAATCCCATTTTCTCTTTCTACAGTGGCCTTTGGCCGCCGCTGGCTGTGGCCCACCCTTACCTGTGAGAGTGCCACAGAGTAATGAGACGATGCGGGTGTCACCTCTCAGACGTGAGCCCATGAGGGACAATGCAGGCTTGTCACGGCTAAGAGCATGCACTCTAGTGTCAGGAGTCACTGACTGGTGCTAGGTAGACAGAACAGTGGCCAGGGCAGCCAGTGGCCACATCTTCAAGATGTGTGTAAACGGAGGGAAGAGGGAGATGGAGAAGTGAGCAGGGTCATGCCATCTTTGTCTCCTACACAGTGTAAACACGCGTGTATGAATGAAGAAGGAAAGAACTGAGCAAGAGAGTGGTTAATACTAAAGAGAAAAGCAACTAAGAAAGGGAAACAATATTTTTAGTTGCTTTCCTGGGCTGGCCTCTTCTGTATCCACTTTACCCTTTGTATATAAGATATCTAATTTAATGCCCATACCTCAAAGTTGCCTCGCTTTCAATCAGAATACTGAAGTTCTAATCAAAAGAATTAAGAGATTTGTCTATGATCTCTAAGCTAAGAAGAACTAATGTGGGATTGGAACCCAGGTCAGCCTGCTGCTTCGTCCTAGGGTCCCCACCACTCCATGCGGCAAAGCCCCGGAGGACGGGACAGACTTGGGAACACAGATAGGAAGCGTGGTCTAGAAAAACAGAATTTACTTCTGAAATCCAAATGGCCAGCTATAGGGATCACAATACACATGTGACTATAAAGGAGAATGAATTTCATAATAAAAAGCCTGAGTATCCAAAGAAGAGCACTGCTTCCCCGTAGAAGGGTCACTCTGGCAGCCAGGCACTTATTCCAAAGATGCTACTGTCACTCAAAATGTTCACGTGACCCCTTGTTAGAATGGAGTTGCAAAGCGTGTGGCACACTCTTTTTAAATAGCTCAGCAGTAACAGGTATTCCTCCTTTCAGGTACATTTGGCTTTTGAAAATAGCTAAATATCCTTTGGAACCAAATTGGGAACAAAAACTTGTACTGGGAGGTGTAATTTTAATTAAAGGCTAAAATGGCCATTGTAATTAGGAGTGACTATAAATTAAAGAGACTGTATCCTCTAAAGCTCAACCTGGCTCTGAACATAAGAAAGAGGTGAGCTCTGAGCTGTCTTCTGGAATGGCGGTATGGCCGGAGGACAGACTCTCGGGGTATCTCTGTTGAAAGCCAACATTCACCTGGATGTGCAGGTTGTAGGGAGCAGGTGTTCTAAGGGAAGACAAAAGTAAAACAGAGAGTGTTGACAATTCTGGGATTCAGTGTCTTAGACATCCAGGACATGCTGGCGTGGTCCTCAGACCAGCAACGGCAGCATCAATTGAGGCTCATTAAAATGCAGAATCTCAGGTCCACCCAGCTCTACTGAATTAGAATCTTCATTTTAATAACATTTTCAGGTGGTTCCCCTGCATATTAAAGTTTGAAAAGCACTGGTCTGGAGGAGGAGGCCCTATGCCAAGGTTGGGTACAGAGGAACTTAAAAGACAACCTGGAATTGAGGTTCCCAGGGATGATCTAAAAAGCAAGCTTTTCAAAAGCTCAGATAAACAGGAATTTGATTACTCTCACTTTATAATTATTACAACTATAGGTCTAAAATTTTCTAAGACAGTCTCAGTTTTAAATGTTTTGTTCCATGTGCAGACCAAGTATTATGGGGGTATGGGGCAATGGGTATAGGCCCACGGGTGCTGGGAGTGAGTACGGGGGTGAGACTGGCAAAGCTGTGATCTCGTGGGTATGGAGGGTGTGGAGACGGGCTAGCCAGCACGAAGGGCTGCCACGTGTTTGGATGGCCCCACTCATCAGCTGAACAATGAAAAATTAAGCTGAAATCAGGATGAAGGGAAGTCAGGGAAGAATCAATGCTAAGTTAGGAGAGGTATACAACAGAACTTTCTAAAAGAAATGTTTTATATCTACACTGTCCAATATGGCAGCCATTAGCCACATGTGGCTTTTGGTCACTAAAAATATAGCTAGCACAACTGAGAAACTGAATTTTAAATTTTATTTAATTTTAATTAATTTAAATGTAAAAGGCGACATGTGACCACTGACCACCATACTGGACAGCACAGGTGTACGAAAACATCACGGCAGCCCCTGTGCCTGCCTCGGGCCCAGGGAAGACCAGCAGGATCCTTATCAAGGGAAGGGTAATGAATGGAGCACTAGAGGCACCAGTCAAGTAAGGCCATCCCAGAGACCTGACATTGTTGAGCTGCTAAATTCATAAGCCCTCACACCGGCTACCTCCACATTGCTTGTTATCTGTGATTTATTACCATATCCAAATTGTTCCATTAAAACATTTTTTTTTAATCTGCTTTCAGGCAGCACCAGCTTTTCTGTTGGAGGAAGGGATTGATCAGAGTTGGCAGGCTCTCCTCGTGCAGGCTGCCCTGTGCCTTTGGCTCTAGTCGGCCCCTGTAACGGCTGCCCTCCCACAGCCCTCTGGCCCGAGAGGGGAGCTGCTGGAGCTTGAATTGCCCTTCCTATGTGGCAGGCTGCCAGTGTGCAACTCCTTGCTCACAGCCAACCCCTCCCTTCACCCTGCACACACACGTGCACACACGTACACACACATGTATGCACCTGCATGCTGAAGCATACCATATAGAAATGAGAAAACATACATAATTACAGCCAGCATCACAGACCCTGGCTAGACCAAGGAAGGATCAAGGATAAAGATGAAGAAATCTGAAAATGGTTTCTTCTCTTGCTCCTGATTTCCTCTTTGAACATTCTGCCCTGTGTAACCTGCACACGTCTCTCCATACTTCTCCCACATGAGCGCGCACACACACTCAGAATTCCCGGCTCTCTTTCCTGACATTGCACCTAAAGCTCTTCGAAGTTGGACCTGGGAAATAGACATTGATACCACGCCATTTTCAAAATCCTTGCCACAGCCCAGAAGATTCTGATGGGCAAAGCCACGTTTGTTGAGTAGATCCACACACCAACACAGCATCCCTGGAGGTGAGCACAAGAAAGCACAATGGGTGCTCATGATACAATCTGGTGCTTCCATGTGTTTTTCGGAGTATGAAATAATACCCCTACCCTGAGCCCAGCAAACCTTTCACACGATTTACTACTTTCCCTAAACTAGCATGTCTGGTAAGAAACAACTAAAGATAGGCTTACAGCACAGCCCAGGTGTCGTGGAGGACACAAAGGATGAGGATGTGAGTCTGTGGAGCAGGCGCCCAGGTGAGGCAGCGCAAAGGCACCTGCAGAGGTGGCCGGTGCTCCACAGGTAGATGTGGGGAGTTGCACGGCACGCCCCTGCCCCAAAATACACCTAAGTCCTAACCCTGGCACCTGTAAATATGACTTTATTTGGAAATAGAGTCCTTGCAGATGTAATTAAGAACCCTGAGATGAGATCATCCTGGATTTAGGGCAGCCCTAAATCCAAAGACAGGTGTTCTTATAAGAGAAAGGCAGAGGGAAGTTGGAGTCACAGAAACACACAGAGAAGATGAAGGCAGAGGCTGGAGCGATTGTCTAGAGCCAAGGAGGGCCACTGATTGTTGGCGTCACCAGAGGCTGGAAGAGGCAAGGTAAGGATTCTCCCTCAGAACCTCTCAAAGAAACTAACCCTGCCGACACCTTGACTTTGGACTTCTGCCTTCTGGAACGGTGAGAAAATAACTTCTGTTGATTTAAGCCACAAAGTTTGCGGTAATCTGTTACGGCATCCCTGGGAAACTAATAGAGCAGGCAGGGTAGGTCATTAGGGGTGGGCTCTGTTTGTCCGGAGAAGAAAGAATTCCCCTTCCAGCGATGAAAACATAAAGCCGGTAGGCACAAAGGCCCTGGCACGTGGGCGAAATGGAACCTGTTAGGGTGTGGCAAAGGCTCCCTCTCTCAGGACCTTGTGTACGCAGAGCTGGACAGAGGGGCGGAAGAGAGCAGAGAGCCTTGGGACCAAACTGGGAACTCAAACACCTTCCCAAACTCAACACCTGCTGACTCTCTCTGAGGATCCCGGTGGGCTTGACACAAAAGGCCCCAGAAAAGGATTCATCACGCGGAAGAGGGGCATCTGGTTGGCGTCCTGGGGTCCCGCCAGTAGCTGCTGGGAGGGGAGGGCCGCTTCAGGCCCTGCTCAGGGCTGAGGCTGGGCTCCCCTCCAACACGGCCACCTGGAGAACAAGGATGAACCCATGAGCCAAAGTGGGTCAGCCACAGAGCACGTCCAAGGGCCCCTCCACAGCCTCTGCAGGGTCTGTCCCTGCCAGAGCGGCCGGGGCAGCAGCAGTGGAAACAGAAGGGAAGGAGGTGAGGAAGTGGAGAGCGGAAAATATTAAACTGTGCAGAGATCAGTTCAACAGGAGGTCAGTGAAGGGGGACACCTACACTGGACCATACCTCTGTCGTGTCTTCTCTCAGGCCATGCTCTGCCTTGGGGCTCTCCAGGATCTGCAGGGAAAGGGCCACAGGCCTGAGCCCAGCACGACCCCCTGCTTCTTTATCCCGTTGATCGCGTACATCATGACAGCCGCGCGCTGCCCGCAACGCTCTCTGTTACGCAAACAGCCCCTCTGTCCCAGCGTCCCAAAGCATGCTGTGAAACCTCGCCAGCTATGTTATTTTTAAACTCCAGAAAATAAACAGGATTTAGTAGATGTCATTAAATAACACCTATGGTCCCTTTTTTTAAAAAAAAAATAAAAACAGCATTTCAGTCAATCAATCAAATGAGTATCAGCCTCTCCATCTGGACGTTGGTCAGTCAGTCACTCACTGCCCCGCCCCACGCTGTGAGGGATGTGGGCAACTGTCCTCACCTACTGCTAACAAGAGCTAATTCTCAGCGGCGGGATGTGGAACAACTTTTTACTTTCTTCATGACTCTCAACTGGATTGTTTCAATTCTTTATATTGGACATATTGCTTTTAGATAAATAATTTTAGGGAATTAAGGTCATTTTTCTAAAAGAAATATAGTAAAAATCTAGTAAGTGGAAATAAACAGGAAGGAAGGAAGGGAAGGAGGTAGGGAGGGAGATAAGAAGAGGGAGAGAGGGAAGAAAGAAAGGAGAAGAGAGGATAGAAGAGAAAAGGAAACAAAATAAAAACGGGAGAAAACGGGGGAGAGCGGGAACGCCGCACACTGGGAAGGAATGGTGAGACCAACACCTGCATTCCCACCTTGGGAACGCTTGGGGACCAGTGTAGACTCTCCCACCGCATAGTCACAAGTGAACCCCACGGGAAAGTTTATGAGAAGACTCTCTGGAGGCTCACTGATGCCAACCTGCATGCCAAACACCAACCTACAAAGGCAGCCTAGGAAGTGTGAGGTCATCACGGCAAGGGAGTGCCAAAGGGCGGGCAGCCCAGCAAGCTCCCAGCACAGCAGGGAGCAGGCCCCACGCCAGGGCTCCTCCGGCTCCCACTTCAAGGAATTGGTCTGAGAGCCCAGAGCCTGAATGTACAGGGTAGATGGCATTTTACACTCTCTGGTTCAAGCTCCCACTCAGAGTTCCAGGACTTCTACCGTAGCTTGGTCTTTAAAGTGACCTTCAGCAAGACACTTAACCTCTCTGAGGCTCAGAACCCTCATCCATGAAATGGGGACAAGAGACCCATCCCACAAGGTGGGAACACAATGTGTACACCAATAAGCAGGACATGCTCCCCTGCCCCAGCAAACACTCAGTGCAGCCACAGAGACTCGCAGTGCAAAGCAAATCAGCCAACATCTGCTGCTTAAGTGCTAAGCTCCGAATGCTGAAATGAAGTCTGGACAGATCAACATCAGGAATAATCGGGACTTACTGAGCAGTTACGTGTTTTTCACATATTTACCATTCAATCCTCACAGCATCCCAATGAGGTGGACACTTTCATTATGCCAGTCTTACAAATTAGGAAACTGAGGCACAGAGAGGTTAAGAACTTACCTCAAGTTATGAAGCTTGCAAATGGCAGTGCTGGGATTTCAATCTAGGCAACCCATCTCTTAAACACTATATACTTATTCTATAACAAATAATATATGGCCCTCATTTTTAATGAGGCTACGTTTTTACAAAGGGACAGGCATGAAAACAAATATAAAATAATGCACTGTGATCCGCTTAATGGGACATGTGTGCAAAGTACAGAGGTGACCTGGAAAGAAAATGATTAAATATCTGAGAGGGTCAGCAAAGATTTCCTAAGAGCAATGAAATTTAATCTGGGTTTTCGAGGATGAATAGGAGTTTTTCTGGATTAAAAAAACAAATAAATCACACGAAGCCCCAGGCAGAAGCAACAGTTTGAGTAGACAAAGGTAAAAAATGCAAGAAACAGCACAGCACATTGCAACAGTTTAATGGAGACAACACATACTAAGAATGCTAAAATGCTACACAGAGCACACAGAGAGTGACATCTTGAGAGCTGAACACAAGGCTAACAAAACCATCTGGGGACAGGCAGGGTCAGGACAAGATGGCCTGAGAAGAGGCAGAGCTGCAGAGATGGCCAGTGGCCGGAGCGAGACACGGTGTCACTGCCCTGCAAGCAGCCTTGGCAAACGCTGGTCACTCAGGCCCCTGTTTCTATAGGAACAAACGTGACACTTAGGATAGAAGGCTCTACGCTGACAGCCCTGGAACTCTGACTCTGGTCTCCAGACAATGGCTAGACTCTGAAAATCTGGAGATTTTCATCTTTCCCAGGCCCACTCAGCTGGTTTGAGTTGGGAGGTCTTTTCTATTAATACCTTGTCCCATTTTCCTCTTCTTTTACCACCTACCAAGTGTCTGTTACTGCAAGAGGCTGGTTACAGTTATGCCTTTTCCTACTAATAATCTCAGCTTTCAGGCACAGATTAAGCAAACCCAAACAACAGAACAAGCTCAAAAATAAAAGCCAAACTCCAACCCTGATGTGCTGAACACGCATGTTTGTAACTCCTCCGTCAACTACCTCCTAACCTCCCTGTGTTTCTCTAAAGACACCATAAAAGGAGAAATCAGAGCCGAAAGAACCTCACTGCAGAGCAGATCAGCATATTAATCTGCAATAGTTCACATACTCAGAGCACTACCTCATGGCCCGATTCTAGGTTCCACGTGAGTCCAAATTGGGACAATGGGAAACTTCCTGGTATCTATAGGTGGTTCAGACTCAGGTCCAAAGAAAATTTATCATGCAACACGTAGGCAGACTCTGCTTTCGGATTCTCCTGTGCTACCGCTGAGCATTCGGAAAGGTCAGAGCAGGGGCTACCTGAGTCATCCCCTAGGGAGTCCTCCAAACTGAAACTCATGGGGTGCTGGGATTGTGGGACTAGCGCAAGATCATGCAGCTCATTAGGGAAACTCCAGGATTCAAAGCACGAACTTCTGATTCTTCAATGTTTAAAACCATATTTTGAACCTAGTTCTTACAGAAACAAGGAGATAGGATTTGGGGAGTATTGGAGGGGGAGTTTAATAATAAAACAGGGGAGGAAAATATGATTGAGCACAACCTTTTGCTAGGTACTACTGGGTATTTTACATACATTTTTCCATTTAATCCTCATAATGCTTCAAGGAAGTTATCAGCACACCAGTGTATATAAGGAAGGAGCTGAGGCTGGGAAAGGTGTGGGAACTTGCTCGCAATCATTAATAAATGACACTCCAGATCATAGCCCGGTTTGACCTGCAAACAGGCCATTCCGCCTACATCATAGCACATTCAGAAATACTTTCCTAACCCTCAAGCCTTCTGGGAACGTCTCCTGGGTGTCTCAGCCTTCTACCAGGCCTGTCTGGGGTTCCCAAAGGCCCTCCTCATGTGTGCATGCAGAGCCTCGTCTTCCAGCCTGGCTGAGGGTGTCTCTCCTCCTGGGCCCAAGTTCCTGACGATCTCTCAGACCTCAAGAAAGACTTGCTGAGGGAATGGCCTGCCCAGTGGAATGTCCACAGCTTCTCTCACCCCATCCCTGTCTGGGAACCTTTCAGCTATTTATCAGGCTAGACCTGTTTATCTAGTTTCGATTTAAGACAACCTGTTACACGTTAACTAGTTGATCCTTGTAAGCTACGGTTTAGCTTACAAATCAAGTATTTGTGGTTTTTCTCCTGGGGTTACACACTGAACACAGAGGGCCAAGTCCTCCAGGGGCAGGTTTCCTCCCAGCAGGCTCTGCTGGCTCCTCCCCCCTACTTCCCCCCAAGGCCACTGCCTGGCTCTACTCTGGGTCTACCTGGACTGTAGCCACCTGTTCTCTGCAGGTGCCTGACCTGGGGCCACTGCAGATTCTACCTCTGGCCTAGCTGCTGCAGCCACTACCATCTGCCTCTCACAGTTCTCTCTTGGATTAGAAAATAACTGTTTCACTTTTTTAGTGGTTCCTAAGGATGGAACTAGGGAAGTGATTTAGTGTTTTACCCAACTGAGGCACATCCAGGCGCATAGGACCTGGGTGGTCATTATAGACTTTTCCTTCCTGCACTCTTCCTCTCCCTTCCTGCCAACACAGAGCGTGTGCATGTGTGCACACAGACACACTCTGATTTGTCCTAAGGTCTGGGATGGCTTGGAGGACAATAGGCCCTCAAGCAAACGATATCCATGCAGATGCTGCCCTTTGCCTCCCTAAAGCAGGTCCCAGCATGTGATCAAAGTCACCTCCAGTTGACCTCAATAAATAGCATTTTCCCCTGATGAAAGTGTGAAAGTCTAGCTCATTTTGACAGGTTTGTGTGTCATTCTTAGAACCTCTACCACTTCCTACAGAAAAATTAGATTGGGGCCAAATCCATTTGTTGCTTTGGACACTGTATCTGAATTATGAAATACGGGGAAATAAGTTATGAATTAAAAAATACTTTCAGGAACAGAAATGATACATTTTTAGATTTGGGTTTTGAAAGCACATCTTGCAGAAATGTAATGTTTTATGCCTTTTAAAAAAGTCTAATTCAGTGAAAGCTATTTTTTCTTTGAATATATGAGACTTCAAAACAAACTCAGATATGGTTAAATGTGGAATATAATTAATGGCCAGTGATAACATCAACTGTTCCAGATACTGATCTTCAACTTTAAGAAAATATAATCATACCCAAATTACCACTTTACCTTTTTCCTTAAATGTTTAAATGATGAAGTATAAAATTACTTGCTTTAAATATTGCTAATTAGAAATTTGAACTTTTTGATAACTTGGATTTTAATTTCTTTTATGTTTAAATGGCAACTGAACTTCAGATTTAACAAAATATTACAAACTTGTAATAAAGGGTATTAATGTGTTTGTCTACTTCTTTCCCTGCATTGTTAGATCTTCACCACTCAGACCAATATTGTAAGATTTATTTTTGTTTTAAAAGTTGAAAAACAATAGCCCTAAGTCACTTACTTGATTAAAAAGGTTCTAGAGGCTTGAGCATTTGTGGGAGAGGAAGGGAGAGAGTGTATGTACATGTCTCACAAGTGTTGGTAGAGCACTTTATTTCCCCTTCCTAATGGATTACAATGCAAAAGGCCATCCATCAGGGTGATTTCTCACCAATTTGAGAATTTTTTTTCATTGATTGTGTTTTGCTGTGGTCCAGCCCCTCAAGTTTGGCCTTACAAATCAATTCTCTGCAAGCCTCCACCACCTTATGCACTTCTACAAGAAGGATGACCTCAAGTGAGAAACAATCTCTAGCATCTGTTTGGGGCTTTGATTTTGTGGGTTTATTTTACACATCCTAATTCTGCAGGAAACTCCCTACAGATGTGGAGGAGCCCTCAATCACTGACCTCTTGTTAAAAGACAAACAGCCAGAAACCAGAAACATGACCGGGAAGATAAACAGCTGTTGAGGTCTCAGCTGCTTGCCAGAATAGCATCATCTTCACAAGTGAGCCTTGCATTCATCTTCACTGAGGAAGCTGGGCCTTGAAGTTCCTTTGTTTAGTTAGAGATAGTAAAAGCATGGCACACATACCTCCCATCCTTCTCCCGTACTCATGACAGACATCACTAATCAATCACTATATCCTTTTCCTCTGAATCTGAAATTAGCCTCAGAATTCTTCTTAAAAAGGGGTCCAACGAGACTCCGTGACACCATATTAAATCTATTTGCTAGCCTGGAAGTCTAGGTTCTAAGGGATGAGGGTTCAACCCAAAAACAAAAACATCTGTGCATTTTTTGGGGGGGGTAGAGAAGGGCTTGGTTCAAGTCCTAAACAGAGTAGGAAGTTCTGTTTCTTTGAAATACCATCTCCAAACCCAACAGCACTGATTTAAGAAAAGAGCCCTCAACTGAAAGAAGAAGTTGCTGGTGCTGACGAGTACTTGCATTTCTGAGTGTGAGCTGTGTGTCAGGCATGGCTCTGAGCACCTCACATGTAATGGCTCATGGAATTAATAAAAGATGATTCTGACGCTGACATGACCCAGGATTCAAGACTTATTTCTCAGATCCAGCGTGTTTCACAGATGAGTGCAGCACAAGGCACACAAGACAGCTGCACGCCAAGAGTGTGCTCACCCTCCCAGGACCCGAGCTCCATTAATTTTGCTCGGGAAGTAGGGCCTTTCGAAAATCCAGCACAGCCCTGGCCCATCTGTTCCAGTCTGTCACCTCGCCACATTCTATTTCTGAATGTGTAGCTTCAAAAAGAAGCAGACTTTGTAACAGATTCCCCCGTTGTCCCAGATGGACAGCACAGCTTCCATGAAGGATATACATTTTCCTTCTTCCATCTACCATATTTGCCGACAGTTCTAAGAGCTGTGAGGGACACAAATTTACCCAGCAACAAATCCTAATGATGCCAAAGGCTTAATTTCAGAAAACTGGGGAGAGTAGAGTTGTTGCTTCTCCCAGGCTGGGGTGAGGCACTGGCATGCTGAGTCACTTGCCCTGATGGGCTGGCATTTGGCCACAGCCCTTGGCCAATGCCAATTCCAGTGTTATTTGGTCCTCAGGGATTCTCCATGGATCCTGGGTGACAGCCTTGCACCAGCTGCCCCCAGAGCTGGGGAATGAGAAAAACAACAAGAGTGATGATGAAAATAATAATAATAAGAAGAACTACTCGTTTTATTGGATGTTTATTAAGTACCCAGAAAAGGTGCCAAAGGCTTCACATATACTCTCATGCTTAATCCCCAAATTCTTCTATGATTCGTTAATCTAGAAAGGCTGCTGACGTTCACCTCTTAGAGAAAAGGGTTCTGGAGTAATCAAGTGTTGGACTCAAAGCTAGAATTTTAAAAAAGTCCTTTAACTCTGTTTCCCTGTTTGCAAGGAGAGGATTGCCCTTGTTTTTCTTGTTCTCTGTCATGAAGAGAAATGAACCCCATAAACATGCTTTGGACTGTCTTGGTGGGAAACCACCAAGCTCTCCATTTATGACTGTATGGTTGTTGATATATTGCGCTGGTTTCCTGTTTGCTGGGTGTATCTTATCACACTGTCCTCCATAATGTGAATTCTAAACCTGAAAAACAGTCCTTGTTTAAATACTTCCATCAACCCAACTTGAAGCTAAAACAACATGCTGGGAGGCAGCGAGTTTCTTGAGGGCAGAGGTTGTGTCTTACTCATCTCTGAATTCCACATATTTGGCATAAAAAAAACAGGCGATAAATGTTATTTGAGGATAAAGACCAGAGGGAGGGAGAGAGAGGGAAGAAAGACGCCACAACCTCTAGCATTATCTTGTCAACTAAAGTTCACAATTTTTCAAGGAGCATCTACAAAGCCCTGTAAGAGAGAGAGGTTTGTTGTGTGCTTGGTACTATCTGAAAAATCAGATGCTTGGTGCAAATGTTGCCTTCACTAAGGGGGAAATATTAATAGCATTGAATAAAGTGTGAACCAAAGACTTAACATGTCCTCAGCAACAGCCACAACCACTTGTACCCTTAGTCTGGCGGATTCTTGGGAAGATAAAAATGCCCATGCTGATGCCATGGGAATGTCATCCAGTACCACTGCCCTTCTACATCGTACCAGGTGCCAGCCACTCAAATCCGCATTTTTCCTGTCCAAAATTGGAGATGCCAGAATGACAAGGCTCCTGGCCAAGAAAAAACAAAGGCTCAGCCTAATTAGAGCATGTTGAGGCTGAGAAAGTTGAAGTGTGAGAGGCCCACACATCAGAAACGGGAAACTAGAACAGGCAGCTGTTTGGAATCTCGGTGGGCAA
>VBSM01002959.1:12508386-12523460 GCA_008086735.1 Cheirogaleus medius | reverse complement strand
ATAAGACTTTAACTGGGGTTCAAATCTCAGGCTTGCTGTGTTCTAACTTTGTGACCTCAGGCACCTGACTTTCCTGGGTTAAGGGAAGGATTAAACTAAGGCAGTAATTTGCAGAACCCCGAGCAGGGTCCTTTTCTCCTTCCAGGTTTCCTGATTCCATGCCTGGTGTTTCTCCTTCTGCATTCTACAGCCAAGAATGTCCATACACACACGTGCCCACGCACACATACACATCATCCTTTAAGGAAGATTGACCGCACCCTACACCTTCTCTCTCTCTTATCTTCATGGCCACCCTGCAGTGTATTTGTGGCACCCATGAGAATGAATGCCCTCTGCAGACCTCCAACCACAAGCAGTGAAACTGACCAAGGGCCCCAGCTCCTGTGCATTGAAATCAATCAGTGTAGCAATACTGGCACCAGACTTTGCTGCTTCCAGGGGCAGCAGATGAACCCAGCACAGGTACTGAGGCAAGTCCATTCCTGGGAGACACGACTCCTCTGCTAGCTGACTGTGACCGCAGGACCCACTGATGGCCTTGCTGAGCCCCCCTGACGATCTAGGACCCTTCCTCCCAACCTTCCCTCCCTCTCTCCTTCAATCAAGGTCAGGCCTGCATGGCTGTCTACTACTCTCCTAGCCTATCTGTTTCCCCTAATAAAATCCTTGCACACATAATCCTGTCATGGTGTCTGCTTCTTGGAAGACCCTGACAAACAGAATTTTATCATGTCTGTATTACAGATAGGGAAGCCAAAGTTCAAGGGACAAGTAACTAGCCCAACGTCACACAGAGGGTAAGAAAAGAGCTGCAATTCAACATCAGCTATCTGTGAATTCAAATGCCACAAAGACCTCTCATCCCTTCCACAAAAAGCCCTGGAGATGGGCCCCGAGGTGTCTTCTCTGAAACCGTCTGCCTTTCCCGTTTCCCCAGGTCCCACAACTGAGTAGCTGCGGGCCAAGACCAAAGCCTAGGTTTTTATCATCTAAATCAGGGGTTCCTCCTCCCAGCCCACCATCCTGTGGAGCCAGACCGCAGAGAGCTCCCAGCTAGAGTGAACCTCTGAGGCTCACCCCACCCCGCGGTGCCTGTTGAGCCACAGCAGGTTTTCGCATTTAGTAAGTGTGTTTGGAGACAATCATTTCATAAAAGTTAATCTGCTCTGAGTTGGAGCCAGCTGAGACTGATAACTCCAAGTCTCCCCAAATGTGAACTTCAAATGCAAAGCCACATTTCTTCCCAGTGATCTTGGCCGCCTGAGACCTGACTGTCTTCAGATGAAACCAAGCGTTCACGTGTCCACATCCCAATTTTCTTGGCCTGCCCCCGTCGGAGATTTCAGAGCTGCTTCCCCAACGCCAGAAGGAGCCCGAGCAAGGGCAGCCACCCCTCCGCCACCCTCGCAGGCCAAACACACGCCCTCCTGTACCTAGGTGGCTGGGGAGACGCCCAAACACCAGCTCAGGAAAAGCCATCAACGCTGTCTCGATGGCTGTAGCAGAAAACTGGAAGGGGAGACAAACAGCTTTGCTGGCCTAAGGCCACCGAGAGGAGTGCAGAAGAAATGAGCTCAATGCTCCGTCTACACCCGGGAGACACACAGGTGGGAGAACAGATTAGCACAGCCTTCCTCCCTCCTGGACGAGGCCAGGTTGCTAGTGGCGGCCGGTGAACAGGCCAGTCTGCATCATTCGAACCTCCGACCTGTGTGTGGACGGGCGTCCGTTGTATTTTAAATTACGTACGGACCTGGCCTCCCTCTTACTCTTGGCAACCAGCAGAGCTATGGACGGGACGGCGGCAGCAGAGGCAGAGGGAGAAAGAGAGAAAAAGCGAGCGGGTGTATGCGGCAGTGCTTCAGGCCCTTCAGCCGGGTCCGGAAGCGCTGAGGGGCAGGCAGGCAGGGCTCAGCGTTACTGAGGGGCTTCGCTGCGTGCCGGCGCTGCGTTAATGTTCCCACACACATCGTGTCGTCTGATCCTCATGGTAACTCTCGGAAGCTGACACTATTGTTATCATTTCCATCTTACAGAAGAAGAAACTGCAGTTCAGAATGGTGAAGCCACTTTCCCAAGGCCTCCCAATCAGTAATATTCCCGGCCTGGATTTTAGGGGAGTCAGTCTAACTTCAGAGCTTACTCTAATTGACCCTGATGATGCACAATTCCATGTTTATAGAATACCCACTGTGCGCCGTGTGTTTGCATCACTTGACCTCATGTAATTCTTATCATAACTTTATAAAGTATGTGTCATACCCATTTCTAAGAAGTGGAAACTGAGACCCAGAAAGATGACCTTTCTGGGTCATCTGGTACAGCTGGTAAGTGGGGGAGCTCGGGTTGAAACCACGTCTGAGTGACTCCCTCACCAGGAGCCCTCATGGGCACACCCGGGGCAGCTGCAGGGCCCAGGAGGGCATGATAATACTACAGCAATAGTGTTAAACAGGACTGGGCGTTTACAATGTGCTAAGCACCACTTTGCATATATCCTCTTATTTCCTCGTTGCCAGAGCCTGGGCAGGTGAGTGGCTTTACCTCACTTTCAGGAAGGGCAATCCAGGCTCAGAAGGGCAGGCCCACACAGATCCCTGAGCAGAGCTGCAGGCCTAAGGAAGGTCCGCATGCTGCCTGCCAACACCGGGTCTCGCCAGAGACTACAACTCAGTCTTCACCTCCCCCTCAGTAAACGCAGGCCTTCTCACTGAAGAAACTCTTTAGGGCAAGTTGTTAAGGAGGCAGCAAAGGAAGTTTCAGGACGTCATTCTGAGCAGGAGTCCCTAGAAGAACCTTCTAGAAGTTACGGGCAATGTGGTTCACTCAGAGGTCCAGCCACCTTTCTCTCCAACTGGAACTTTGCTCAGGCCGAAGCCTCCCACATTCTGCCTCAGACTTCCCAGGAAACGTCTCTGTCCTTCCCAGTCAGCAAGATTGCTGCCCAGGCCTGACCTCACACTCAGCCCGGCCTCCTACGCCCTGTCGCCAGGCAGCCGGTTCCTTGTTTTTCCTTCCATGATGATGGATACAACCTGTCATGAAAGCTGGGAATATTTTTAGCTCCTAACTGATTTTTATCTAAATTTAGCTCCGGGCCACAGCACAGCAGACTTGCACCCGGAGGGCAGCCAGCGTTTTCATGGTGACACATCCAAACGGAGGCTTGGTATTTCTCAGATGCCCTGGCTCCTCCTGAAGCTAAAATAAGGCAAATGGCTCTTCAGGAAAAGGATTCTGATCCTGTAGTATTAGAGCCATGGAACCGTAGAGCTGGAGGGAAGCTTAGGTATCACCCACCCTCCTCATTTTGGACTGCAAAGAGTGGTCTTGCTTTTTCCACGACACCACATTGTCTCTAGGGAACACTGAGAACGAACCAGCCGAGACATCGGCAGAGGGTTACAATGTTTTATTTTATAAATTATGACATCAAATGCTCTGGGTCATGAAGCTCAAGCTTGTTGAACCCTGATCTCTAGGCAGCAGCAACTGTCTGCCTCGGCATGTTTAATAAGCCCATGGAAAGTAGACTTTTTCCAAGGTTCAGAGTCTAAAAAAAGTTCCACCTGAAAAAATTCGGTACGTCATTGTCCCCCTGCTACGACGCTGGCTCCCAGAGAGCAGGGCAGTGTCTGATTCACTGCTCTACCTCCAGAGCCGGGGACAGCACCTGGCAAGTAGTGGCCGCTTGACAGGTATTGATTAAGTGGCAGACTGAATGGATGAATGAACAAATGAATAAATGGGAGGAATAGGATCATTAAGCCTGAACTGACGGTGGGTAGGAAGGGAAGAGCAAACCACAGCAAAACAAAGTGAGGTCATCCTGTTCCATTCTTGCCCACCGAGGGACGCAGCAAGTGGCTCTCAGGAATGGGATGGAAGGTGTTTGTGTGGTCACACGGTGCAAGGCAGGGCGAGATCCCCAAATGGCCACTGTATCCACACAGAGGGCTTGACTGTATGATTGAAGATTAAATTAAAAAGAAAAAGAAATAGAAGGAAGAGAAATAAAGACAAGAGGAAGCACAAACATACAATTCCACCGTCGGCTAAAAACAGAGAGGTCACAAAGGATCCCCAGCAGAACGCGGCACAGGACTACAGGCCGTTCTTCTAAGCCAGGGTTTTTATATTCTTGGGGTCAAGTCACCGCAGGGAAATTGAAAGATACCATATAATACATTCTATATGTAAAAAGTTAGGAAATAAATATAGGCGTGTTTTTACATTTTTAAAAAAATCAGCTCAGGGTTTGGGAAAAGTGGACACACTGCCAACGAGCAGGCAGGAAAGACAGTGGCTTCACTTTGGTCCCGTACTCGGCTTTACTAACCTTGTGGGAGAGGGGCCGTAGTCACTAGCCTCGGTTTATTTAAACTGAGATACCACCGTTCTCGCGCAGACACGACTGAGTTAATTACCACGTTCTAATGCTCAGAAAGTATCAGGTGTCCCAGGCCCCACATCGTAACACATTTATTTTCACAGGTGGATCACTAAATATATAAACATAAAAGGTTGTATTTGTGTATATTTGAAGGCACATGAGATGAGCAACGGGGTGAAAAATGGGGACAAAAGAAAAAGCAGGATTTATAAAAAAAAGAAATCCAAATATAGCTTTATTTATTGAATGCCCATTATATGTTCAGCACTGTGCTATAAAGATTTTTTTTTTGGCAGGGGATGGTGGGGGATGAATGAATAGGGATTAAAAGAAAGGAGAAAAGATTCAAAAAGTAAAAGAGAAATTTTGACCTCATAGAGCTTTAATTTGTTAGGGAGACCAGATGAATACAATGAAACATTCATATAGAAAATAAATATTATACATATTCAAACCACCAGGAACCTGGTGGAAGGAGGTTCAGGCTTAGCTGGCAGGAGCTGTTTGAAACAACAGTGGCGGCAGGACAGCGCGAGGGAGTTTATGTATTTCAGAGGGAGGGAAAGGCCACCATAAACAATCGAAAGAAGGAGATGGAATAAAGAAAGTGGCCTACTGGGGTGTTAAAGCTGTTTACTGAAGGTCCCTTTCATGAACAGCACTAGCATTTACTGGGCCTGCCCACCACCCGCTGCTTTCACACATACTATCTCCTTGCATCGTCACCACAACCTGTGGCGAAGGTGCTGTGCCCATTTCACAGGTGGACAATTGAGGTTCATGGAGATTCAACATCATAGAGCCATGAGGATTAGAGACAAAAGACTGCTCTAGGTCTGTTGGACTCTGATAATTCCATTCTTTCTACTCTATCTCATTGCTGAATGAGTTTCGTGCTGTCCAAAAATAAAACTCTATTCTCTTTCCCTGCCACTGCATCTCATCCATGGCTGCAACACAACCAGAAAACTATTCCTGATTCATATTAACATTATAGCTTCTCACTTTTCCATCACCACCACTACCACTACTGCCATCACCATTATCATCACCATCATCATCACTATCATTATCACCACCATCACCATCACCACCACCATCATCATCACCACCATCACCATCACAATCATATCATCATCACTATCACCATCACTACCACCACAACCACCACCATCACAATCACCACCATCACCACCATCACCACCATCACAATTATCACCATCATCACCATCATCACCACCATCACAATTATCATCATCACCACCATCACCATCACCTTCCATTTGCTGAGTGCTCATTCTAGAACAGGTACTGACATTAAGCACCTGGCATGCGTTTCTTCACTGAATCTGTAGAGTATATAGCATTTATTATCTCCACTTTGTGGGTAAGGAAACCTAAGCTTGGAGAAGTTAAATTACTTGCCCCAGGTCACGTTAGTGGCCTGTCTAGGTTCAAATCAGGTCTTTCTTTCTCCCACACCATTCGCTTCATGCTATACCCAACTGACTAAATTCTACCCCTGGCAGCTTTGCAGAGCAGTTACATGGAATTATTAAGCAGATGTTCTGCCTCTACTAGAATACAACATTTATCACAGAGGCGGAAATTATTAGAGGATTTGCCATAATGTATTTTACATGCATATTATTAGAACTATTCAGGGGTGAGAGGGAAAAATAGTTCTCAGTAAAAATCTTTATTTCTTTCTGGCCTTGATGTCATCATAACCTACAGTGTCCCCTGGACCAACTATCCAGAGTCCTTGGAGATTTTGCTTGTTTAATTAGTATCATACACAAAAGTCAAATGGGCTCTAATTTAGTACTTCTCAGACTATGCTCTGATCTGCGCTTGGTGTTTCAACAGCTGAGCCCCAATCACAAAAGATTTGGGGGAAAAAAGCCCTGTGCAATCAGTATTGCCAGCCCAGTGTACAGATGTGGAAAGTGAGGTTGCAATAATCATGAATCATGTGACCTTGTGCCCTGACCTGAGTTCCAGGGAGGACTTGGACTGTGACATCTCACCTTTGACCCCCCTTAGAACATTCTGTGGACCTCTCTGGGGTATCCACGTTTCCTGTATCCTTTTCATCCCTGCATTTGTTTCCTTCCTTCCCCTGGGCTCTGAGCTCTGCACAGACAAAACCAGTTTCTCAGTCATCTCTCCATCACCAGTGCCAGCCTCAGGACTGGCTGGCGCCAGGCAAGTTGTCAGGGATTATTGATTTGGGGAATAAAGAGAAAACTGTTGGCCTTGAAATTGAAGGGAAAGGAGGAGACCAGACTGCAGTTTGTAGAGAAGATAGCCTTCTGGATGAGGGAGAGATTCCTGTGCATGTATGAGGAGTTTGTTGCAACATGGTGCATTAACAAGTCAAATATGGAAATAATACACATTTGAGCAACAAGGGTTAGTCATATAAATTATTATACACACCATATAATGAACTACCATAAAGTTATATACATTGTTTCTATAGTGCATGCATTGTCAAAGGGGCAAACAGTTGTTCTTGGGAAGTTAAAAACAATCTTAGCTATTACTATCATTTGCAGCCCTCCCAGGGCCACAATATATAAACACATACACAGCGTACGTGCGGTATTGACATTTCATGGTGGTATTACAAAGGCCCCTTGGGGAGCAATGACGGAGAGAGGGCTGAGACACACTGCTGTAGCAGAGTCATTCACGACAGGGACAGATGTTAAAGATGAGCCTCCATGAGAAAAGCAGGTTATACAATGGCACGACACCAGGTTGGTAAAACACGTACACACAAACACAGTGTACACAGCTACAGAGATAGTGATACATTTATACCACTAAAAAAAAGTTGAAGCCATGATTTTTATTTAATAGTAGCATTCTTTGAGTAGAGGGGTTACAGGTTATTTTTATCTTCTTGATTATCTGCATTTTCTAAAGTTCCTAAAAAACATACATTCCTTAAATGAAAAAAGGGCTCTGTGTGCGAACGTCTAAGAAGCAGGTTACCGTGTTAATCTGGGGCTCTACCCAAGGAATATTTGGGCAGCCCTTAGTTTTTGCCGCTTCTTCCTTCATTGTTCTTCCTATCAACCAGCTTTCCCCTGGCCACCTGGGGACACTCATCCAGCTGCACTGTCAGCATCTGCTGCGGCCCCCAGAGCTTCCGCTCAATATACCTTCCTGGTACCCGGACAGCCTGCAGCTCTGCAACCCGCTTCCAGGGAACCTGAGGGAACAGAATGGGCTGTTCTAACCGCCCACTTCTCCCCGCTCTCCGCCACGCTCCTCGGTTCCCCACTGGCTATCTGAGCAATCCCACCTTCTTGCCAGTTGGCCTCCCTGGGATTCAGCTCATTCTTCCTCCTTTTCTGAGCTGCCACTACTTGTCTATTTCGTAGGCCTCCTCCTCCTGCAAGGCTGGCCACGGCAGACACGGGGTTTCTCTGCCCTCTTCGCAGTGCTCAGTTCCTTGTTGTGGCGGTCAGACTCGAACGTGGCCCTGGATGATGGTGCCTTCTAGCAGCCACGCCTTGGTGTAGTGTCCTCACACCCTGAGCCAGGACTGGTCTGTGTACCCAACAGAGAATGACGAAGGTAACAGCTTATAACTTTCGAGACCAGCTTAAGGATTAGGAGCCTAGGATAAAGGATGTACCTTCCACCTTGCGCCTTGGCACGCTTTGAGGACAGCCAGTCACCGTGTCACGGGGCTACTCAAGCTCCCCTGTGAAGAGGCCCACGCGGAGGGGAACTGAGGCTCCTGCCAACAGCGGGCCCCAGTGAGGGAGCCACGCCGGCCCCCGCGCCGGGCCAGCCAATGTGCCCGCAGCCCCACCACACCCGCCGGACCGGCATCGCCCAGCCAGGCCACTCCTGGATTCCCGACCCGCAGAGACGTCGTCAGGTGATACATATGTTATTGCTGCTTTACGCCACCAGGTTTTGGGAAAATTTGTTATGCAGTAACAGACAACTAACACGTTTGTGTTTTTAGAATTCTGTTACCCAGTGCTATGTGAAACAGATAAAATTTAAAGTAGGAGGAACTCACAGTTATTCAGGTCTATCGCTTGGACTAAATTTTCTCACTTTTTTCTCACCCATTTTTCTGGATGGTTCTGATAACCAAATACCCTCCTGCGAGGGGTGAGACTGTCCAGTCAGCCCGCCTACAATCTTGGCCTCCCGGACGCCTGACCTCATGGAAAACTCTTTTCCAGCAAGTGAGCCAATAGGCACAAATCAGGAAACTAGAGGGACATTTCCTCAAAGTTCCTAAAAAAGTCACTGATCCCTTCCAGGCTGAATTCCACAACACGGTGTAACCTGTAAGGCGTTACCATTATTAGGTGCATTTCAATGTACTCCAAGCTTGTTTTCAACTTAATTTGACCCATATTAAAAGAAAAAAAAAATCTATGTTATCATTTTCCTCAGTTCTAAATTTGCCCTTTAGCTCTAGTGGTCTTCGATTGTTATTAATATTTGCAATTGTTGATTCTGGTTTTTTATTTGTTTTAGCTGCTTTTCAGGGTTTTAAGAAAGTAAATTCTTTGCCCATATTGAATTGACTATAACATTTAAAGATTCTTTTAAACATTGCTCACATTAGCCCATTTGTTGTTGTAACAGGTCTTAAGTTGTTTCAGCTGTTTTTCAGTTAAATATTTCAACTTCAAAAAAAATTATCATTTGATGTTATAGCACTTAAAGAATGCAATTGCATTTATTAATATTTCAGTGCTCTCACACTCATAACTGCTTTTAATATTTTAATAACTTATTTGTTCTAATCTATTCTTAGCATATGATTGCAAAATGCTGCAGGGGGGGAAACAATTTAAGAGACTGTATTAACTGTATTAACCTAATATTTTACTAGAGAGGGCTGATGTAAAAGTTTAATGAGGAGAGTACATGAAGATTCAGAAGTTCTTGGTCCCAGTTCTGGCTGTATCAGTCAAATTACTGTCACATCACTAAGTCAGAGTCATTTCACCTCTGCAAGTCTCAGTTTACACTTCTGTAAAATGGGTCATCATATATTTTGGCTCCACTTCAGAAGATGACAGGGCAGCTGTTTCGACAACATTTCTGATCTTCAGAATAGACCTCTATTTGTTTAAATGTTTTAAAGTTTATTTTCAAAAGAAATTTTAGCTGACCATGGGACATGGAAAAGCCACATTACTTTCCATCAATGAAAAGTCACAGTAAAATAAATACAAAAGAAAGCAAAACAATGTTATTAAATTCTAGCTAGATGCTATTGAAGGCTAGCCCAGTTCGAGAGCTTTAAAGACCTAACTAGGCTAATAGTTTCCTTGATGTTAAGGAAAAAAAAGAGAGAGGGATATAGTTTGGGGTTAAAGAGAACTGAAAAAGGAATGACTTTCTCATCTGGGATTCAATGTTGTTTAATGAAGTTTCTCAGTTCCATCCAAAAGCAAGGAACAAGCAGTCTGAGTCCCGCACCTTCTGCAAAGCTTACATAAGGCAAGGTCTGTGCTGAAGTGAAAGGTTCAGTCATATTCCAGAAACACACTTCCCTGGACTACTCAGATCTTCTCTTTTACGTGTTGTCTGTCTCTTTACCAAGCCAAAGTGGACTGCATTTTATTAAACAGCCAAAACATGTGAACAGAGCTGTTTTAAATCTTAAGTAACATCAGGGGCGTTTAGGAGGAAGAAATAACTTGTGGCCTGAAGGAGAATCCACCTTGCTGGAAGCTGGTCTCCCCAGGCAAAGGGGGAAAGGGACCGGCTGGGGGAAGGGTAGTGGCAGCAATACGGAGACACCTAGAGACAGCAACTAATTCTGCGGTTTAGTCGGTTGTTTCAGTCTGGGTTCGCCATGGTCTTTAGTACTTTCCAAATATACGGAGGTGTTTTATGAACTCACATTTTACTCAAAACGTAAGGCAGCACGGAAGAATCCCACGAGACTATGAAGTGGTTGTCATGAGTGACCGCAGGATGACCCCCCACGGTTGACCCTGACGGGGGAAGGTGACTCATTCAAAGGCCAACTGGCGGAACCTGGAGTTCACCAGGGCGACCCCGGCAGACTCTGAGCTCAGCAAACACAATCCCTGAGTTAGCATTTCCCAAAGCGCGTTATCGAGAATGTTAGTGCCAAGAGATCTCTGCAACGAGAAAAAAATTTTTTAAATGGTTCTGTGATCTTTTTGGTAGAGTGTGGTACCATATCTTCCTCTTGAAAATCCATAATTCACATTAGTATAGTAAACGCTCTGAGAACTCCTGCAATAAAGAATTTGCTTACCTCTGCTTGACGACGTGTTTATAACACTTGCTAGGCAAATAAACTGTCGCTAACAGCCTGGCAGGACTCAGGCTCAGGGCTGCACTGACTGACTGTTAACAGGGCACCACCGCGACAGGGCACTCCGGAATCAGAACAAAGAAAAACAGTAAGAAACAGTGTTCGATTCTCTTGAATGCTTTAAGGAGAGGTGGGTTTACTCTGGAATTAACTTAAAGGAGTATTTGCTGGAGATTTTAAGATGGACTTTGGGACATTTTAAAGAGATTTGGAACTCTAGTTTTATGTCAACATTTTAGTGTTCCTTGTTTCCTTGATCAGACATAGCAGGAGTGTCCTAAGGTGACCATGGCTATGACCATGATATGCTGGAAACAGATCTGGACCAAACGCCATCAAATGTGATCACTTAAAGGAAAGTGCAAGGACCAATATCCAGAACGAGTGTCAGTCGTCACTCCCAGGAGATCTGGTTCTAAATCAGGTTCTGCCGTTAACCAACATTATGACCTAGGCCACGGTCATCCCGACTTTGCAGATGAGGAAACTGAAACTCTGAGAAATAAAACAACTTGCCCAAGGCCCCACAGTGGGCGAGGATAAATCTCGCGGCACCCAGGGCTCCAGCTCCCGGCTCGGTGCTCTCTCCACCCCTGCACTCTGCCTCCAGCCCCCCTGGGACTTTTTCTCATGAACTTTCCCCACGGGTGGCCCAGGAAGATTAGGGACACACAACTCCATGCTCCCTGAATCCTTCTTCCCTCCATGACCACCCCCAAAGAGCCACTGGTAGTGTTTGGTAAGAAGCACCCCCATCCCCACCCCCAGGCGCAGGAGCCCTAAGCCCCACTACTTCCTTGAGCCACTGACACTGACTGAGCACTGACCGAAGCCCAGGCACTTGCTAATCAGACACTTTAAGGTGGCTTATCTCATGTGACCCCACAGAAACTCTATGAAGGTGGGTACTATGAATTTCCCCCCATTTACACATGCAGAAAACAAAGCTTGAAGAGGCTGAGTGATTTGTCAAATGTCCATACTAAGTGGTGGATCCAAGATTTGAAACCAGACCATCTCCAGTCCTCAACTATCCCTCTGTCCCCTGCACGGCCACCTCTTCCTTGGAATCACTAATTTCCCAAAGGGCACATTTTACCATCTTCAAATCAATTCCATTCCACATACACAGAAATGAGTTCACAGGAGATAAACATCCCTTTTCCTTTTATGGCGATTCCTTGCTTCGAATTCTCTCGCTCACACATGTGTTTCAGAGGTAAAGGAGTAGAGGCTTAGTCACTTTCATATCAGCTCTCTTAGACACCAATATCCAGCTCCGAAAATTAGCCCTCAGCAGTTTATTCAGACTATTCTTATACAAAGCAAACACTGAGGCAATCTAATCTGTCTAAACATTTATATCCCACACAATCTTTTTAAAACTTTGGGTTCTGCCAGCACTTTCTGAAGGACCTTGGAAGGCAGTTCCCATGGCTCATTTTGTGTCACATGAAAATATAAATGTCAGGGTTGGCAGTGGTTTATTAGGTCCCACTGATAACTACAAAGTATAATACTTTGGGTATTTTCCCAACGTGAGCTCTCCCAGAACAGGGAGAAAAAAGGTCTTATTGGAGAGTCCCCAGATTTCAGCCCTAACATCCATTACACTTGTCTTCTCAGAGTTCCGTTGAGAGGCGTGGAGCATAAATCTTCCAGCCACATCCTGCTGCTCGCTGGGGCCCACACTCCCCAGGCCCAGGGAGCCCCCCTCTGCTCAGCTGCTGGAAGCGAGGAAGTCCGTCCCCACGTTCGGTTCTATCTAGTCCTCCAGACGCTAGGAACCAAGCCTGGGAGCATGACGGGTCCCCCTCCCTATCCACATGGGCTTAGGTTGGGGTGCACTGCATTTAAGGAGGCAAAATGGCATCCAGACTCCACGTGGAGTCATAGTTCTGTGTTATTCACCCTCAACAAAGGTAGCACTATGCTTGACCTACTGGTTCCACAATAGTGTGGGACAGTCACCTCAGTAATGCCTTGGGCTTTCCCATTCATTCGCTCCCTCGTCCCTTCCTCCCTTTGTCCCGCTTTCCTTCCTTCCTTCCCCCTTCCTTTCACGACACTTTCTTCCTTCCTCCCGTCCATTTCCCCTAGTATTTACTGACCTCTTACCATGATAGGCCAGGCACTGTGCTAGGTGCAAGGGAGATAGTGAAAGTGGAATAAACGTGATCCTGCTCTATGATAAATCCTTTCTGGGTCTGAATGAAGGGGCCCTAATATTTAGCTGTTATTTACTTAATCCATTCCTCTTTTCCCAAACACATACCTAGACCACATTTCCCAGGATCTCTTGTAGTCAGGGAAAGTCACAGCCTTGATGGAGTTTGAGCCAATGGTATGTGGGTAGAAGCAAGGTATGCTACCTCCAGGCCTGGCCAATAAAACCTCCCACAAAACTCAGTATGCTTTCTCTCTTCCATCACACACAGCCCTACGACAGAGGATCCACTGGAGGTCCCCATGGCCCTAAGGGATAAGGTCAGAGGAGCTTGCAGAGTCCATCAGTGGATCAGAGCGTACCCACCTCCCATCACTGATATTTGGGGGCTGTTTGTTACACAACCAGCCTGATAAATACCCAAGTTATGAGATTAAATGACTAATTACATCTTGTTTTTCTGGCAGGCTCCTAAGGAAGTGATTCTCCCAGGAATATTTAAATTTTTTCCCAATTGGAGGGTATCAAACTTGGCTCAATTCTTCACATAGATAGCAAACAATAGGTAACAGCTTAGTCTTGTTTCTACAGAACTTAACAAGTCTTATTTTTTTAAACAAATTTGTATATGACAGAGGCAGTATGACAAATCAGTGGAGAAAAGATGAACTATTCAATAAATGGTTCTCGGACAACCTAGACAAAAGAGGAAACTTTTAATTATATTCATAGTTCACACTACAGAAAAACAAATTCCAAGTTGATTGAAAAGAAAGAAGCAAAACTTTACAGCTTTAGAAGTAGGAAAAAGTATTTAATACAAACAGTAGGGATGAACATCTTAAAAAGGACATAAAAACACAAACCAAAAGTTAAAGATTGCAAAAAAATTGGTCATATTCAAATAAAAATCTAAACTTCATAAACAAAAAGATAAGGTATAGTCTAGAATGGGAGTCAGGAAACTATGGCCATGGGCTATAATCTGGCCTGCAGCCTGTTTTTGTAAATAAAGCTTTATTGGAACACAACATGCCCATTTGTTTAGGGATTGCCTATGGTTGCTTTCACACTGTGTTGATAGAGCTGAGTAGGTGCAACAGAGACTCCACAACACCTACAAAATTTACTATATGACTCTTTACAAAAAAATGTTTGCTGACCCCTAACTTAGAAGAAAGTATTAATATTTGCAATACATATAAATGACAAATATTAATGTGCATGTATTTCACTCATGCATACAAGGAGGCACTGTCTGGCAGGGCTAGTAAGTGAAAGCAGCCTAAATGTCCATCAGTGTGAGACCAGCTAAACAAACCGTGAAATGCTTACACACCGCAATATTGTACAACAGGAATGCACCAGATTTGCATGTATCAACAAAGATAAACTTCAGATGAAAGTTGCAAAAGGTAACATACAACATGATATCATTTTATAAACACACTGAACAAATACTACATATTTTATTTAGGTACATACGTAAGACATAGAACCATAAAAACATGCAGGGAAGGACATTAATTGCCTTCAGTGTAGTATTCTCTCTCAGGAAATTAAGAATTAGATGAAATGAGGAGATGGGTTTTAGCTGTTTCTGTGTCTTTAAAAATTTGAAACAAATAGGGCAAATGGTAGCATGCATTGTATATAAGTGGCGACTATACCACGTTTTATTATTTTCTATGCTTTTCTCTACATATGAAATGTTCTGATTTAAATAATAATAATATGAAAGAAAAGTATGAAAAGGCCCAATTCACTAACACTGAATAAGCCTATTAAATATAGCTACCAAATTACAAGGCAGAGACAGTGTGTCCCCACATCTTGGGGACAGTGTAGCTTCAGAGTAAGATACACCTGTGTCTAAACGCCGACTCTGCCGCTTACTAGCTGTCACTTCAACTCTCAAAGCTTCCTTTTCCTCAATCTGAGAATAAAGATAATATCTATCTCAAAAGTTTGTTCTGAGGATTAAATGAGATAATCTGTGTAAAGCACTTTGCACAATGCAGATTACATAATAATTGCTCAATAAATGGTAGCTATTGTAATTACTATTTCTGTTACGATAAGTATAAGGTCTTGTCTGAACATAAATTTGTACAATCAATACAAAAAATGACTAAGACCAGCAGTAATCACAAGCCGCCCTGAAAGGC
>VBSM01002959.1:12415307-12508286 GCA_008086735.1 Cheirogaleus medius | reverse complement strand
TGTAATATCAGTAACTGCCACAGTGCTCAGCACTCTACATATTATGTCGTGTAATCCTCTCTATAATTCAGTAAGGTAAACTGAGGTTCTTCGAAATTAAGTAAGATTACACAAAGTGGCACCCTGCAAGGGGGAGGGCTGAGTTACCGACCTGTGTTTAACTCAACCCTTGTCCAGCTGAACAATTCATGGTCATTACACCATATTATGCTAATTGCTCTTTAATCAGAATAATAACTAGCTTCCCCTATACTATTCCTTTGGGGAGAGGAATGTGGGGACCAGCTAACATGAGTTTCTAGATCACCAGGTAAAAGCATTCAATACTCTTAATAAAGCTCATGTGACGCAAGTCACTAACAGAGCTAATTTCTGACTATGCAGGGGAGCACCACACTCTGTAACGCCGGGTTCAGACACGTGCCCCCACTTTGGGGCTACCCAGTCTCTCCCTCCTCCCTCTCTCCCATCTGACATCACTATCTTTTCTCTATTCAATTGCAAAATATTTAGTGCATAATTAAGGCAACTGGAGAAAAAGAACATGGTCCACACAGAAGAAGTCGGTCTCAGAGGGAATGTGACTGATGATTATATGGTACTATTGCTTAGCTCAGCGAAGCTTGTGAGACCCCCCTACACACTTCTAGGTTACACTGGCAGGCCTGGCAGGAGCCTGACCCAGCAAACCAAAGGGGATCTGGCATAAACCCTTTGGCACAAGTATTTAACAGGAACCTCTCATTTCTCCTTCAACAACTTCACAGGACCACTATTGCCAGAGTAAAATTAGAAAGGTCCAGTTCTGACACAGACAGTTTCTGTTAGCCAGAGGTTTTCTTCATAGTCTCAACATCTACTTATTCTTCACCCTGATACCATTAAAAAAAAAAAAAAAGAAAGAAAATTCAGACC
The DNA here is from genome assembly GCA_008086735.1 of Cheirogaleus medius. Taxonomy (NCBI): domain Eukaryota; kingdom Metazoa; phylum Chordata; class Mammalia; order Primates; family Cheirogaleidae; genus Cheirogaleus; species Cheirogaleus medius. Next base: position 12,507,371 of record VBSM01002959.1, on the reverse strand, counting down.
AATAATTTTTCAGCAGGCTCTCAAGGTAATTTTTCTTCCTATGCATCTGAAATTTACTCTTAAAACTCCATTAAAAAGCTATCTTACAATCTCTGGGACTATTAGTACAAAAACAATATGGAAAACAAAAACAAAAACAAAATGGACTCTAAACAATAAGTATTCAAAACACAAAGTGAAGATTTGTTGCAAGATGAAACTTGAGTGTCAATAAATATCAGCCAATCAATGAGGACCAATTATGTAAGTATTTATTAATTTACTTCAATAAGATCCTTTCTTGGAAAACTCATTCAGAGATAAAACACAGCATGATCACTCACCCCATAGGCGCCATCCCGAAAGTCTGCAAGAGAATGAAGGGGTAGCCTGTGATTGCAGCGCTAAACATTCTTCCTAAGGATGCAGTGGCCTAAATTTCCCATGAAACAGAAATATGGTGCTGAGAAAATACACAGATCTCTAACTTAGAAATGAGTGGCTTTGGCCGGGTGTAGTGGCTCATCCTTATAATCCTAGCACTCTGGGAGGCTGAGGTGGAGGATTGCTTGAGCTCAGGAGTTCGAGACCAGGCTGAGCAAGAGTGAGACCCTGCCTCTACCAAAAATAGAAAAATTAGCTGGGTATTGTGGCATGCACCTGTAGTCCCAGATTCTCAGGAGGCTGAGGCAGGAGGATCACTTGAGCCCAGCAGTTGAGGTTGCTGTGAGCTACGATGATGCCACTGCACTCTAGCCGGGGTGACAGAGTGAGACTGTCTCAAAAACAAACAAACAAAAAATAATACAAGATTGTGCTGAAAGTCATCCTCGACATTTCCCACGATGTTTCGTTGTCTCTCACCTGCAAAGCCTGGATTCCTTTATCCAGAGTCGCGATCCTACGTGTTGTCAAATATCTTTACAAACTGCAAAGACCCTCCCAAAGGCTCTCGTGGTTAAAGTGGTGTTGCAGAATTACAACGGTGAACGTGAAACTTCTGCGCTGACTTCACGTTCCTCTCTTTCAGCAGACTCATGGGCCATTTTCAAGCAGGGACTGGTCTGGAAATAGGGACAAAGCTCTCTGGGGACAAACCAGCCGTTTTCCATACTAGGCATGACTCATCCTGGGTGTTACAGAGCGAAAACAATAAATGTAAGTATTACTGGTAAACCATACCAGCGTTCTGAAATTCTTATGTCTAAGATTTAGCCTGCATGGAAAGCTGCTTCCTAAACAGGCTCTTGGCTGTGACCGCCGTCACGCGGCGCCTGGTTCTGCCGAGGCCACCGACTGTCTGCGCGCCCTTCCCGGCCTCTCTTCCGGTCTTCGTTCTCCCTTCCCCGACTTCTGCCAGCTGCTCCCCCTAAATAGCCCAACTTTACTTCCCACTAAGTACAGCTAATTAAGTACGTCTAAAACTAAACTCATCTTTTCAAAACAAACAAATTTACAAACAACAACTCCCCTGTTCCAGCTCTAGGGGAGACATTAAGGTGATACTGCTGGGACCTCCCTCCTCAATCCCCTTTCTACAACTGTGAAGTTACCCCCAAATTCTTACTCTGCTCATACCCAGTGAATGCAAAAGACTCACTACATTTTCCTTTTTAATTTCTCTTTTACCCCACATTGACCTTGACTTGCAGTTTGAAAGTCATCCTGCATTCACTTTGGAGGATGAAGTAACATATTGCTGTTTGTTATTACTGGTAGTGGATTCTACCGCTAAGAATGTAGCAGTGTAATATTTTTGTGGTGGTGGTGGCAAAATAGAAGGGGAATATTTTTGAAGTATAATCCGATACAGTTTTTATCCTGTGTTCCTATTTCCCAAAACTCTCTACCTTCTGAAGCTGAAGCATCTATACCCTCCTTCACGGCAAGGACAGACACAGCCTTGACCAAAGGACTCACTGCTAATCCTTGAAGTTTAAAATAGTGTTTTCTAAATCCCTGGTCTAGAGGCTTGCCTGGAAACGAAGGCCTCCAACAACAACCATCAGGCTTTGTTCAAAGGAAAATAAAAATATATTTGTGGGTTCCAATGAGGCAGAGCTTGGAGGACTGACTACAGAGGACAGGCATAGGAGCAACCTCCTGTCATCTGTGCCTCAGGGCCTCCCGGGGGAGCCCTGTGTCAACTGACGCCAGGGTGGCATGTGGGTTTTGAAATATCTCCCTTGCCCACAGCCTGAGAGAGGTGAACCAGGAGTTCATGCATGGCCCGTGGGGTGACAAAGTGCGAGGGGGTCTGTGGACAATTAGAAGTCCTGTTCAGAACAAGGAAGACACGGAGTGGCTACCAGCCAAGGCAGAGACTGTCATCGTCTGCACAGCTGGAGCCAGTTCAGAGGCCAGATGAGTCCGGCCGTTATCAGCCAGAGCCGAGGAGGAATGAAAGCAGACAGCCCAAGGCCACGCTGGGAGCAGCAAGGCAACTCTGAGGGTGTCCGAAAGGACCGGAGAGCAGTGTGCACTGTCAGTTCTCCGTTGCCACTGCCACCGACGTGTTCCTGATCCCACAAGTCATCCCAGGGAGTGAGGGGCAGAGAACCCCAAGTGGAGACTAGCCCTGGGCCTTGAATTGACTAGGTCTCAGCCTTAATCTTTGAAATAACTATCCCCAAAGGACTGTTTTGAACTAGACAAGAGAGTGAAAGTATACTTGAAAGTATAAATTTATATTCCATCATCTTTGAAAACAAGACTTCCCAAGTTGTTTTTGGTTATAGAAATATTTTATAAAGAAGCAACAGTTCTGTTCACTTGAGTCTACTGTATAAATTTTAAACCTGCTACAAGAGGTGTATTTACCATCCAAAATAACTAAACCTGCACTACGCACATGCAACCAAGCGGCAGAGATGCTTGGGTTACAACCTTGTGATACAAATAATGAGATTATGCTGTAGGCATGGTTTGTTTGAAGCTGAGAACACAACAATGTTGCTCTTTTAAAAGAATAAAAATATTTTCTTAGAGCAATTGATCAAAATTGACATTACAGAGCCTAAGTTTGGGGATAATATGTTCTTCCAACCTAAATCAAACAAAAGAAAAAAATTCATAATATAATTCAACCCCTTTCTCAACAAACTGTGACTGCGATCAAACCTTTAAAAAGAACCATGATAATAGGGCTAAAATGATTCTTTCTAATTCACCCAGAAACACTTCCTAGGATCAATATTATCTAAAAACTGGGAAAAGCAGTAGTACTTTCAGCACATTTGTGTTCAAAACCTCTCCAAACGGAAGAATCCCTCCAGCGGAAGCCTCTATATGCCTTGTCATCTGTACTGGGGACTTGGAGTTAATTGATATAAATGATGGCTTTAATTTGCTTTTGTTGGTGGAAGCCTACGCTGTGTTTCTTCTGGCTACCTGAGTTCTCATTCTAGCAGAGACAACTGCTACCAGTAATGGCATGAAAGCCACCGAGAGCTGGTATCAGTACTTACCTGCTGACACGGAGGGAGACTGCAGACCGCAAGCCACAGCCAGGATGTCAGCGGTCAGTATGAAAAATCAAACGTCGAAAACAACATGCTTCTCCTAAGAAGCTCTCTTTCACAAGGCAGACTCTGTCCTCCCCTCAAAGCAGTATTTTTAAGAATTTGAAATTGTCCATGCATTAAGATCAGCTTTATCATACCTCTACTCCCTCACTCCAATGAACATTCACCGAGCCCCATTGTGTGCCAGGCGCCGTTCTAGCAAGTGCAGATGTGGCTACGAATAAGACAGAGGAGGTAACCGCTCTCATGGAGCTTTCATTCTGGGTAAATAAGTAAACTCACTCCCAAAACTTCAGATATTTACGTGTGCTATGAAGAAGATAAGCAGGGCGATGTGATAGAGAGCGGTGGGTGGGACAGCACAGGCACAGAGGAGTGACATTGGAAATGGGACCTGGATGACGAGGGAGCCATAGGAAGGTGTGGGGCTCAGATCACCCCAGGAGGCACAAAGCGCAAGTGCAAAGGGGACGGGGAGGGAGCCAGCGTGCTCGAGTGGTGGAGAAAGGAAGAGGATGGCGCGGCCGGGCGTGGCGATCCTGGGCTGCATGAGAGGCCGTGTGCCGGCTGAGGCTGCCATAACAAAATATCGCAGGCCCGGTGGCTTAAATAACAGAAATTCATTTTCACACAGTTCTGGAGGCTGGAAGTCCAAGATCAAGGTGCCAGCAGGCTGGTTTCCTCTGAGCCTCTCCCCCAGACTGGCACACGGCCGCTCTCTTGCTGCCTCTTCCCACGGCCATCCTTCTGTGCACACATCCCTGGCGTCTCTCTGTGTCCTAGGTCCCCTTCTGATAAGGACACCAGTCTGCCTGGAGTAGGACCCATCCCAACAGTCTCCTTGTAACTCAATTACCTCCTTAAAGGTCTTATCTCCAAACAGAGTCACATTCTGAGGCAGTAGGAGTTCGGGCTTAACCCTAGGAATGTGAGGGCACAATTCAGTCCGGAACAGAGCTCATGGCAACAACGAGAGCTCTGGGTATTTTCCTAAGCACAACAGGAAGGCCACGGAGTGTCTGCAGCAGAGCAGAGTCACAAAGCGTGGCTGCTGTGTGCAGCGTGGGCTACGGGGAGGGGCGGGCAGGAGTGACAGCCAGAGCCCCGGGGCGAGGTAGCTGCAGTGGCCCAGACAGGAGACGGTGGGGGTGCACACTGGGGTGGCGGCACAGGGGAGAAAAGAAGAGGACAGATATAGAGCGTGTGGGAGGAAGACAAGGCAGGGCTTGCTGATGGCCTGAACCGGAGTGATGACAGAAAGACTGCCCTTACGGATGGCTCCTAAGCATTTGGCTTGAGTAACTGGGTGGATGACGGTGCCATTTACTTATATGGAAACAGATTTTATTATATTATGCACACAAAAGAGAAACATGACAGCAACATATGATGCTAGGTTCATCACATATAAGTCTAGGGGAAGGACAAGCGGAGGTTGAAGGCAAAGCTAAGTGCACAGTGAGGAAGCAAATCAGCAACTGTACCACCTAAATCCCAGGGCCAAACGAAGAAGAGTAGAGAGCACAGCACTTTTCTAATTAGTTCAAAAGATTTCTTGGAAGAGGTTGGATGCTAAGAGCTATTCAAATGATGCACCCATGCCAGAGAATGTCGGATGTCTTCCAAAACCCCTTATCTTTCAAAATAATAGAATTTTTAGCTGGGCTTATGGCTGTCCCCTTCTAAGAGCACATTTCCAGGCCTTCCCTGAAGCAAGGGGTGGCAAGCTGGGTGCATTTCTGGCCAATGGAATGTAAGTGGAAGAGCACAGGACAACTTCCTGGAAATCAACATTAACAAACAACAGGTCTGTGCCCTCTGTCCCGCCCCCTGAAATTGAACTATGATGGCTGCAACTCTGACTTCCTTTGGAATGTAAGAATTGGGACCACTGGGAATGGAAGAGTGATGAATTGGAGGGTCTGGATCTTGAGGACTCTGTGAAACACAGTCACCTTTAAGGAAAGGACAAATCCACTTACATCTTGTTTAAGCCACTTTATTTTGGGTCTCTGCTACTCAACACTGAACTAAATCTGAGCTGATACAATAAGCAAAGGATAATTGGCACATTGTAGTAGAGACAATTACACAATGTTCCAGGCATCCTTTTAACTCAGTGATAAACTGGTTCCTAACAGATCTTTCCCAGTCCCATGGTGTAAGAGAGTCATAAAGTCTGTGTCTGTTTCCTAGAATGAAATCACGCTCAATAAATAGATAGGTAAAATTATAAGAGCAGAAGTACTTGGATTAAAGGGGACAGAGCTCCAAGGACCAGTGTTTGAAAACACTCCCTAAATAACAGTGATGCTAGCATTATCCAACTGATAGCTTTTAGGTCTACCAGCTAAATTTCCTCCTCAACCTTTTAGGATTGTATGAATGTAAATATGCTCAGGCTGAAGCCAAGCTGCAGAGGTAGGGAGCCATCAATGCAGGGTGTCCACCTGAGAGTACATGCGGTAGGTAGAGTAGAGATAAAAGTAGCAGAGGTTAGCATGAGGCTGTTCCACGCAGCCCGTATCCTCAGGGTAGCAGAGTCTGCATGCTGCACCTTCATCTGTCAAGTATACCTCTCTAATAAAAGAATAGGAAAAATAAGCCCATACATATATGGTCAAAAAAGGTGCCAAGATCGTTTAATGGGTGAAAAATAGTCTCTTCAACAAATGGTGCTGGGACAACTGGATATTCATGTGCAAAAGGATGAAGTTGGACCCCTTCCTCACACAATTTACAAATATTAACTCAAGATGGGTCAAAGACCTAAAACTACAAAACTCTTAGAAGGAAACATAAGCATGAATCTTTATGACCACAGACTAGGTGATAGTTTCTTAAATAAGACACCAAATGCACATGTAGCAAAGAAAAAATGGATACATTAAACTCATGAAAATTTAAAACTTTAGTGCTTCAAAGGACACTATTAGGAAAGTGAAAAGACAATCCCCAGACTGGGAGAAAATGTTTGCAAAGCATATGTCTGATAAGTATTCAGAATATATAAACAACTTAACAATAAAAAGACAAACAGACCAATTTAAAGATGGGCAAAGGATCTGAATGGACATTTTTCCAAAGGAAACATGCAAATGGTCAGTACACACATGAAAAGATGCTCAGTATCATTAGTTATTAAGAAAAAACAAAATAAAACCACAACGTGATACTACTTTACTCCCTACTAGGATGACTAAAGTTAAAAAGAGGGACAGCAACAAATGTTGACAAGGATGTGGAAAAACTGGAACCCTTACATTAATACATTGCTGGTGGAAATGTCAGATGGTGCAGCTGCCATGGAAAACAATTTTGCTGTTCGTCAAAATGGAAATCACGGAGTTACCACGTGAGCCGGCAGTTCCACTCCTAGGGATATACCCAAGAGAAATGAAAACACAAGTCTACACAGTACTTGCACATGAATGTTCACAGCATCATTATTCATGAAAGCTAAAAACGTGGAAACAACCCATGTCTATAAACAGATGAATGGGTAAATAAAACATGATAGATCCACAAAACAGAATGTTATTTGGCAATTAAAATAAACGAAGAACTGATACATGCTTACATGAAAAACTCTTGAAAATATTAAGCTAAGTGAAAGAAGCCAGTCACAAAAGGCTGCCTATTATACGATTCTATTTACATAAAATGTCCAGGATAGGTAAATTCACAGAAAAAGAAAGTAGCTTAGTGGTTACAGAAGGTAGGAGGAGGGGGTAACTGGGAGGTCTCTTTTGGGGATGATGATAATACTCTAGACTTAGGTAGTGAATGGTTGCATATCATTGTGAATATACTAAAAACCACTGACTTGTACACTGTAAAATGGTTAAAATAGTGAGTGTATGGTATATGAATTCTACCTGAGTAAAAAATGAATAAAGAAAATAAAAAGAAAGGAAAGACACTGGGCTATCCTTACCTTTCAAAGCAAGGCCAAAATTGCCATATTTCAATAAGTACACAGGCAGGAAAAAGAATGAATGTGAAGTACCTATTATTTGGCTGGAAGTCAATCATTCTGAGGAAGTAGCAGCTTAAAGAACAATTTAAACCTCAGTAGGTAGAAAAGGGTTAAGAAAAAGCTAACTCAGCAAGCCTGTGATGCTCAAACCCTGCATACTCCTAAGAAGGCCTGCTGCAAGGACTGGCCATTGGAGGGCTCCTAGGAGCTAACCTCTGAGCCCTTGGAATATCGTCCTGATAGCGTGCTTTAGCGTGCCTGAGGACTGGGGCATGCTGTACCAATGTGACCAGATAAGTTTATCCTAGCAATGGAATTTGTGGTGAATGCCTGTTTTTGCTGGAGGTTGGACGGGGCGGTGGGGTGGGGTGGGAGTCGAGTCTGAGTACCCAAGGCCAGTCACATGGGTGCTGCCTGCCTGTATGACTGACCCCAATAAAAACCCTGGACGCGAAGGCTCAGGTGTGCTCCCCTGGTCAGCAGCACTTCACAAGTATTGTCACACATCATTGCCAGGAGAATCAAGCATGTCCCTGTGCAACTCCTCTGGGAGGAGATACCTGGAGTTGTGTGGCTGGTTTCTCCCGGACTTTGTTCCATGCACCGTCTGCCTTTGCTAATTTTAATCTATAACTTTTCATTGTAATAAACCATAACTGTGCACATAAAAGCTTTCTTTAAGTCCTGTGATTCCTTCTAGCAAACCATCAAGCCTGAGGGTGGTCTTGGGGACTCCTGACACTGCACAGTTCAGCATGCTGGCACGTCCAGTGTGCTTAACACACAAGTCAGTCACGCAGATGTAGAAACTGAGTATAATACTAAGTGTCACGTGGGGAAGGTGGAACCCGACACGGGCCACACAGCTGCTGCCACAACGACCCTAGTTGGCCATCATGGAGGGCGTGAGTACATGGACTCAGCCAGCCTTAACAAGCAGCTTATAAGGAGGCCAGAAAACGGGTGTCTTCGTCGAAAAAAGCAACTCTTACAGGCCGGAGCACCAGGGAACCCTCCAGGCAGAAGGCACAGCTGTTCTAAAGCCTCGAAGGGAAGGGCCTGTGGGACGGCTGCAGAGCAAGACCTGGGGAGAGGATAAGGGAGAAAATTCTGGGATGTTCCCTGAAAATCCTTCCAGACTTGAACTTGATGCCAACTTAGAAATTTGAGAAATGTATGCTTGTACTTCAGACTGGTATTTCTAAAGAATGCTCTGTGAAGAAGTACAACAGGATATTAATACGTATTTCACATGCCAGACAGGAATCTACAATATGTTAGAGAAATACTGAGTTAAGCAATGCTATATAGTTTTTTTGTTTTTAACTGCAGGACTTCTCATAGCCTTTAAAATACTAATCTGCACTATGAATTGTCAAGATAGGAATACTATATGCAGCACTCCCAACTTTATTTGGCTACAGAATTCCCTTCCGAGCAGGATTTCAGAGAGGTACTGCTTTGTCTATAGAACACTAGGGTTGAGAAAACTGTTCATCTAGTGGAACTGAAACCCATACTCTGCAAAACAAATCCTTTCTCCTGTGAACCCTTTTTGCATTTGCACTACTTTGTTTATTTTAATTTTTTGGTAAAGATACCTGAGAAGCAGGAAGGTGTACCGGAGTAAACACAGGCTTTTAAGAAAGATAAACCTGCGTGGTGACCTTAGTTTCTTGGATGCGGTGATCACACTTCTCAGGGTTATTAAGAGAATAAAAATGAGATAAAACATTTGAATAGCTTAGCAAGAGACTGGCCATAAGAGAAGGCATCAATAAATATATAATTTCCTTCCTCTCTCATCTTAATGCCTTCAAGCCCTTACACGTCTGTTGAGGGAGAAAGTAGTATCCTCTCGCTTCCTCCAGTGTGAACAGGAAGGCGTGTGCTCTCGTCAGCCACACGCAGAGTGGTGGTGACTGGCCAACTGCAGGACTCAGAGACCTTGAAAGGCTGGGGATACCAGTGAGAGGGGACTAGAGAAGGACAGATTTGGAATGGGCTGGGAAGGGAGAGTCCCTGCAGGGCAGGGCCCATGGTTAGTGGCACATGTGAGAAAATAGTTTTCTCTGTCCTCATGGCTTCCCTTGGATGACCTCACTCCCAGCCACGATAACCTTGCTAGGAAGGGCAACAATAGCTACCATATCTCAGGTGCATCTTAAATATTAGGCAGTTTATAGTAACAACCTCACTAATCCTCTAGCAACTCAGAGTTAACAAACAAAGCAAAGGAACTCGGAGAGGCAGACTACCTTTGAAGGTCACAGCTATTAAGTGGCAGAGTGAGGTGTGTGTCTGGCACCAAACCCAAGCTAGCCACTGCCCTCAACTCACTGAGAACTCCACCCTCCTTCATCACGGGTCCCTCCGCCCCTGCAGCCAACTCCTGCGGGTGGTCTTGAGAAGACAGCTCACCCACATCAAGAACCTGGTGCTTGACAGAAATTGAATATTCCTGTCATTCAATCCTTACACAGCAGATTGCAGGGGGTCCTCTAAGACTCAAGTATGTCCTCTGGGGACTGGTAATGTCTTGGGTTGGAATTTGTACTTGGATGTGTTGGGCAAGAACATTAATAGAGAGAAAAATGTTCTGTTCCAGGTTGGTATACAGTTGCCCAAGTGATTTCCATTTTTCCAATCACCCATCAGCTCTGGGCCGTGGGGAAACGTCTCCTACCTCCCTAGGGGTTTCCCAGATCCTTATCAGAAAACACTTACCCACCTTCCACCAACAGCAGAGCAGTTGGGAAAAGAGGTTACAAGAATGTGTCGGGCCATGAGCAATTCATGGAAAAGAGGTGTTACAAACAAGCCTTGTGTGTTTACTGCCCGGGCAAGGAGAGAAAACAGTCCTTACTGGAAACATGTATGCGATAGCATCTGGATCCATTTAGTAAGCATATTTATTTCATAACAACATGAGCTCATGATGCAGGATGATTAATGAGCTTTTATATTTTACCAATCTTTTTGCATAAATCTGCAAGTCTGTTGGGGAGGTTAATTATCTGAGATAGGGCAAATATGCATTTTGGTTACTTGTTTTTAGAAAGGATCTCTTACATGGAATACATTTTACCATAGAGAAGGATGGAGAACAATGGAAACTCCTTTAGGCATCTTCAAAATCAGCAGCACCTGAATCCTCTGAAAATAATTTCAAGGTTCTTAGGTAATGCTCTTGTGTTTTCCCAAGGGGAAATACTGACCAAATCCTCAGATCGGGGAAGAAACAAGAAAGGAAGAAAAAGAATTTGGGCTAAAATTTTAGTGATAAGACTAAAAAATTTACTGCCAAACATATTTTTTAATATGCAGGATAATACCATGTACTCTACACTGGAAATGGAATACACTGGAACAGAAACATTATTCTCTGTGGCAAGTTTCACAGTAAGTGACATCTCTCTTAAACTCTACACAGGAGAGTTTAAGGTCTGCAGTGACAGTTGTCATGGTACTGTCCCACCTCTGAGAGGAGCACAAGGCTCCCCCTTTCTCCTTCGCTCCCCTCCTGGTGATGGGCAGCACAGACAGGCCGACCAGAGGCCTAGGCGGTCACATCCAGATGGGACAGAGCTTGTATTGTGTCTCACAAAGAGGGGAGGAGTCCTGGCCTTTGCATGGCACAGCCCTCTCAGTTTGCCTCCCAGGGCAACTCCACCTCCTGGTGGTTTCTGGGATGAGACAGCCACCTTTGGGAGGCATTCTAACTGTAAAAAGGCCAGGAATGGGCAGCTCTAGCCAGTTCTGCGCTGTAGCTCTTAGTGTTCTTCCTCGGAGACATGTCCTTCTCGACTTCTCACCCTCTCATCCTGAAGTTCGTAGCAAGGGTGGACTAGGGAAAAGCAACCAAAGAGTTCTGCTTTGGTCCTTGTGACCCAAAATGGAACAGCTCAAGGTTCCTAGTGTGAGGAACTCCTTGGAGGGGTCTGGAGGTACAAGACCCAGCCGGGGTTAAAGGACCTATGTTCATCTGGTCGTGTTATCCAGGTAAACATTCCTCGTGGTAATCACGCCAGAGTTACCGCAACGGGCTACAACTAACCTACAGCACCAGTAAAATATCCTCCCTGAGGACCCAAGACATCAGCAGAAGACCTGGTTATGAGGATGCGTCACCAAGACGGATAGCACTGAATGCAAGACTTCCACGAAGGAGTATCAGCAGTAAGATGGGAAAACCTGAAATGGAAGACTGAGGAAGAGGTAACACATTCAAGACCCAAACACCAACTTCTATCAAGCCCACAGCCCTGGCTCTTCCTCCAAAAACAAAAACAAGCAAGCAGAGACCTCATCTTAAATGTATTGCTTAATTCCTAGAACTGGCTCGTCTGAGCTCGACATTTCCAAGCTAGCACATAACACATCATTCGTTGCAACGTTAGAGGCCATTGATCATTTGCCTCCCCGGTCCATTTAGCCAAAGCAGACAACACTGTCTGCCAGAGATTTGTAAAAACTAAGCCCACGCGACTGCCCGCTTCCTGCCCATACAGCTTTCTAATCTGAGTCTACGTGGGCCCTAGCTGACCACTGTCCTGACCGAAGCAGAGGAAATGCATGGTGACACCTGAGCATAGTCATTCTGTGCCAACTGCCAGGATCATTTGCAGAGCTTTTTGTAAACACAGTTCCCAGTGTTTCCCCCAGAATCTCCTCCCAGGTGAGAGAGCTTAGGATGACATAGTTGTGCGAGGTACACAACTCACAAATGCAGACCTCACACCAGGGGTTGGCAGGCCTGAAGCTGCAGGCAGCGATCTCTACATGCAAGCTGCCACTCTTGGGACTAAACCAAGAACTCACAGGGAAGTGTGGGCATGGCTGCAAGGCCCACCTGGGCCCTTTGCACGATGCAGAGTGGTAGGGGGAGGTCGGGCTGGATGAGGAGCCAGCAGGCACAGCATCCTAGGGGGGCCACGGTGTTGGCAGAAAGGGGAAGGTGGGTACCGTTCACTCTCCAGCTGATGATCTCAGTCAGCTGAGGGGAAGTGACAGATCATTATGTGCCATGGCCCCACCAGCCAAGCAGACTTCCCAGTAGCCCAAAGAAGAGATGCACCCACCAGGTAAGCATGGACAAGAGTACATTTGGAGACAATGGCCCAAAATCTGCATTGTCTGCTGCCCCAGATCACTCCCCTGAGGATCCCCCTTCCCACTAATCCACTCTGCTTGGATCTTGGATGTGAGTAGGTTCTTTTGTAGATGGTGTGGCCCCATCTCGTGTGCCAAGCCAGAGAGGGAGCCGGCTCTGAGCAGCAGCCCAGAGCCTCCCGTGCAATGGGCCCTTCTACCCTGCTGTCTCCCTGGCTCTGGCATCTCCCGCTGTGTGTTCTGGCTCCAGTGCCTTCTTCTGGCCCCTTTGGTCCTGGTGACCCACTGGCCTTCCCTCTTTCACTCATCAGCCATTGGCTGCTCTCTCTGGGTCTCAGCCTTGCTCTGCTCACCCCTGCCCCACATTTCTGGTGTTTCCAACCTGGGGTGAGAGCTCTGTCTACACTCAGGCCCACAGAATCCCACCAAACAGGGACGGAAAACCCTGCCAGGGAAAGGAAACTCACAGTGACACTTGCCAGCTCACCTCTTATATGCAGAAAGAATTTTTGGGTTTGAAGACACTACTTTAAACCTCAGTCTCTGAAATATGTCCCCAAATAAACAAACCCTAACCTTGCTCCTGCAGATGGACCCTCCAGTTCTTGTCTGACCAAGAAATCAGAACATCCTGAAATTGCTGTGGTGGACCAGGGTAGGCCTTGGGCAGTGGAGTGCAGAGCCCCAGAACCTCCCACACAGGAGGGATCAAGAGGCGCCCCATCTACCCAACGCCATACATGCAAAGACTGAGGGACTCCCCTCCCCACAAGTTCCACTGCCAGAAGAGAGGGTATCTACCTTGCAGGTATACAGGCAGGATACAAGTTCATCTAAGTTGAAGCACACACTCAATTTTGAAAACTCTGCATTGTAATGTGAATGTCAAATTATTGGAGGAGGTAGCCCAGAGATAACTTTTCTAAAAAGATATTAAATTATTTCTCAAAAGAATTGCTTTAATGTTCACCTGAGAAAGGATAGCCCAGAACAGCAAGGAGAATCTTGGAAAAGGCAGAGTAATAAAGGACAACTAGGCCTTCCAGATATGAACGCACATTACAAAGGAGTTATAATGAAATCATATTAGTAGAATACAAGGAACAGTTTTCTTAATATACCTTATAATACAGAGTATTGTAAGAGCTGTTCTCAGAGATGTTTTATAACACTTACTGATGACTTGCTAACTATCTGATGTTGTTCTAAATTATTTTCATATATTCACTCATTTAATCAGCTACCCCAAGAGGCAGATACTATTTTATCATCCGCATTTTACAGATGGGAAAACTGAGGTCTAGAGACATTAAACAACTTGCTCAAGATCATGCAGTCATAGAGGTAGTAAGTTAAATCCAGACAGGCTAAAACCAGAGTCAATACTTGCATAGACTATACTCAGCTCTTCCTCTGCAAAATCAACTGAAATATTCATTGATAGGATAAATTTTAAATAAGTTATTGTCAATACATTCAAAATGGTATTGTGTATGCCTAAAATGAGAGTTATTAAAGAAAGAAGCAATGTAGAAAACTGCTTATAATGGAATGTGAAATGAATAAAAGGCAGAATAAGAGATGTACAGAAACTCTACGTGAAATAATGAAAAAAAATATCAATGGGACAAACTGGAAGAAAAGATACATCTATATACAAGCATGCTTGGTGACTAGCCTAGACTAGAGCAGTGGTCCCCCAACACCAATCAAGCCCACGTGTGAGGATGGGAGCCAGGCTCCGTATTTATAAAGATCCTCAGGAAATTGATTCCGAAGTACTGTCACATTCAGGAACCTCTGGTCAGACCAGGTAAAGGAGCCTGAAGAGAATAAGACTTTTTTTCCTCCCCAGTATATGAGGGTAAATATAAGGTATATGGAAATCTAAAGAAAAGTTATAATTACCAAAAAGCAAACAATTCATAAAAAGAGAAACTTTATAAATTGACAGAAAACATGCAAAATGCACAAAAAGAATCCATTTCCCATTACCCATTTTTTACCCATTAGAACAGCAAAGACGGAAAAGAATGATTATCTCAATACACAAAGTGATATGTCCAGACATTCACTAAAGCATTGTTTTAAATATTAATAGCAATACCCTATGAAGAACCCAGGTGGCCATGAGTAGGTGATTAATAAAATATATTATGATCCCTCCTCTATACTTGGAGCCACTAAAAATCGTGATCTAGGTCTCTCTTCGTTGGCCTAAAAGCTATTTATGTGATATTGTTGAATGCAGAAAGACAGATTAAGCAATATTATATATAATATGATCCCAGTATTTGTTAAAAAATTAAATAATGTGCAGAACCAAATGTTAATGGCAGTTATTTCTGAGTGATGTAACTAGAACTGATTTTTTTTCCCTCTCTTGCCTTTGGTCCCTATTTTTGCTTAAAAACAAATAAACAACAATGACAAAAACCCCCAACCTTCTAATGAAAGAAAAGTTTTTAGGTAATTGGGAAAAAAGTATCTTAGGTCAGAGAAGCTTCCCTTGTCCTGTAGCAAAGGCTCAGAATATTTTAAATAAAGTAGGCTCTGCCCAGACCTTACCTTCCACTTTAGCAAACTGATGTCCTAAAAGGGATTTATCCAATTAAACAGTTATTCTTTTGAACAATGCTAAAATCTCAGAGCAAAAAGATTCCCATAAGCTGTAATTTCAGAAGCTGGGGGCAGTTCCCCAGGAAGATGTTTATCAAAGGCACTTTGATGCTCTATTAGAACTGGCCAGCACAATTCATTTATTTTATGACCTTGCTTGTAATTTTTAAATTTGGTACTTAACTGAGTTCTTGTATACTCTTCTGCCAGACATTACACAAAGTTTAAACCAGACAAAGCAAGCACAAAAAGAACACATTATGCCCTCCAAGTTTGTATTGGCAGTTTTTACTCTTACACTATAGTATCTTCATGGACAATTTGTGGGGGGATTTGATAAATGTTAGGGGTTAAAAAGCTGAACTCTGCCTAGAAAATGTACTGAGGGATTTAGTGAGAAAAGTGATGAGAAACTTCTATGGATACAGCGTCTGGTCCAGAACTATCAACCAAGCCAGTCCCTAGCAGTCAGCATTACTCAAACTGCCTCATGTCCCTGCTGTCCCCACGCAGCTCCGGAAACCCCTGAAAGTTAGGAAAATCTAACTAGAAAGAGGAAATACTATTTGCCAGAATTCCTTGCAAGGAGGGCTCTGTAAATGGTTGGAAGGTGGTGACCATGACAACCAAAGAGGTAGGTACACTTGAGTGACAGCAGGTAGTCACCAAAATGCTTTCGAAGGTGGGGTCCTGTTAAGCAAATCAATTTTTGGTTTCGGTGGGAGGGGTGTTATTGTTGTTAAACTGCTTTCTTTTTAAAACAATCTAATTTTGTTTTGAATTGACAAAACATGATTGTATGTATTTATGGAGTACGATGGGTATTATGGTACATGTATACACTGTGAGATGATTAAATCAGGCTGATTGACGCATCCATCACCTCACATACTTACCATTTCTCTGTGGCGAGAACACTTAGTCTACTCTTTTAGCAATTCTGAAATATATTATATATTATTATTGACTACAGTTACCATGATGTGCAATAGATCATTAGAACTTATTCCTCCTATCTAACAGAAACTTCGTACCCTTTGACATCTCCCCTTTCTCCATAGTATCCACCACTCTACTCTTTGCTTCTATGAAATCAACTTTTTAAGATTCCCCATATAAGTCAGATCATGCAGTATATGTCTCTCTGTGCCTGGTTTCTTTCACTTAGCATAAAGTCCTCTAGATTCATCCATGCTGTCACAAAGTACGTCATTTTTATTTTGCTCGATGCAGCATACAAGTTTCAGGCCAGAGCTGAAATGCCCAGAACAACAGAGGAGTCGCTGCCCCCAGCGGTCCTCCCTTCTCCCCCTGCGCCCAGCACAACTTCTCTAAATAGTGCGGAATAAACACTTGAAAAATACTGAAGCACCCATAATCCCTAACTGGCCCTTACCAAGAGACCAAGAATTTGAAAATAAAACTACAAGGTGACCTATATTTTAAAACTTCAAAATGCAGGAAAACATTTAGAACAGTTCCATAAATAGTCACCCTACCCAATCCCTCCACTTTTAGTTATCATTCTCCTCCGTGTTTACTGTTCCTGCTGCCCAGCTCTGCAGGGGGCAGAGACCGCGAAAGGCCAGGGCAGAACCGGGGCGCAGCAGGCAAGTGCGGAGGGAAGGGAGTAGGTGGAGATGTCGGTCCCCAGGCTGAAGGCCAAGTGCGCGCAAGGAGCAGGGTGAGGAAAGCCATAGAGATGGGCAAAGGACACAGGAGCTGGACCACCCAACGTGTTTCTGGTAGGTGAGGCCTGTCTACCTGGAGCTGCTTCTGAAAGTTGTTGGAAAGTTCTTATCTCCATTTTTCTTATGAAAAAAGTGAGGACTGAGGATGCTTAAAACATGCCCGAGGTCATACAGCTGGCAAACGAGCCTAGGTCTTCTGACTTCCCGCCATAAAAGTGTAATTAAGTTGTAGCAATTCCACTCAATCTCAGGCTATCTGAGAGATGATGGCCCAGGGATGAGGGCTGGACCATCTAAGAAGGAACAGGACAATCCAGGGGCATTTGGAAATTCCACACAATGGAAGACATCATTGTAAAGGATATCGAAGGCTTTTCAAAGATACCTAATACCTGTGCCGTGCACTGTGCTAGGTGGCTTTCACACCTTATTTCATTTGATGGGGTACTGACCCTGCAAGGTAAGCACTGCTGTCCCCATTTCATGGATGAAGAGTCTGAGGCTCACAGAATTCAAGAAATGAGTCCAAGGTCACACTGTCAGCAAGGGCTGGCGTTGGAATCAAATATACATTTATCTCAATTCAATATCCATGCTCTTCTCGGAGTCAGACAGAACCCACGGCAATCCAGGAAGAAGGAAGTGTTACTCTTGACATCAGGAGATGAGGGTTCAAGCGGGGTTTCAACTCCTCCTAACTGGAGCACGTTACCTAACCGCTCTGGGGGAGAACTGCTGGGACGATCAACTTGCACGGTGAGGAACCAGGAGGGTGCAGGGGCAATGGCAGTCAAAACGACAATCCCAATGACAATAAGCCTGAGGGGCCCGTGGGGATCTGACTGGGAGGTGTGGAGTCTGTGGGAAGAGTGCCAGCGTCAGGGCAGGCAAAGGTGAAGAGGCCAAGCTGGGTGTCAGACCCCTGAGAGGGCCCCTGAGCTGAGAGACCCTGACCAGCTGGCTGGCAGCCAGGGGAGGGTTGAGGCTGAAAGCTGGGGGTATACCAAGGACGCAACAACAAAGCTTCTGCCTCTCCAGCCATCAAGGAGGTTGAAATAAAAGGTCAGCACTGGCCCATGGGCTTAAAGAGAAATTAGCCACAAAACTACAGATTGGAGAGAGAGAGGTGGAGTCAGTCACATTGAAGGAAGGAATATCTAAGAGGCCCTAGAAGAAACGAAATAAAGCTTTATCTGGTGGAAAAAACCAGAGACCAGACATGTGTAGCTGATTTTATAGTATATGTAGCTGATACCCAGGTCTACTAGCAAAATTACTGCTATGCTTTTAAATGAGTACTGCAGAACAGTGAGATGGCTAGTTAATGGTGGGAGAGAGTCTTAAAAAAGAAGAATAAAGTTGGAGGACTCACACTTCCTGATTTAAAACTTGCCTACAAGGCTCCAGTAATGAAGACAGTGTGGTATTATCATAAGGCCAGATATATAGATCAATGGAATAGAAGTGAGAGTCCAGAAATAAATTCTTGTATCTATGGTCAATTGACTTTGGATAAAAGTACCAAGACCATTCAAAGGGAAAATAAAAGTCTCTTCGACAAATGGTGCTGGGATAACAGAAGAGCCACCTGCAAAAAATGACGTTGGACCCCTATCTCATGACATAGACAAAAATTACATCAACATTGATCAACTACCTAAATTTAAGTGCTAAAACTATAAAACTCTTAGAAGAAAACATAGGAGTAAATCTTTATTTCCTTAGATTTGGCAATGAATATTTCAATATGACGCCAAAATTACATGCAACAAATGAAAAAACAGATAAATTGAACCTCATCAAAATTAAAAGTTTTGTGCATCAAAGGACATTATCAAGAACTTGAAATGACAAAAGGCAGAATAGAAGGAGAAGATATTTGTAAATCATATCTGATAAGGGCCTAGTTTCCAGAACATATAAAGAACTCTTACAACTCAACAACAAAAAGACAAATAACCCAATTTAAATATGGGCAAAGGAGCCAGGTACAGTGATGCACACCTGTAATCCCAGCTATTCTGGCAGCTGAGGTGGGAGGAACCCTTGAGCCCAGGAATTCAAATCCAGCTTCAGCAAAATAGCAAGTCCTTGTCTCTTAAAAAAAAGAATGGCAAAGAATTTGGACAAATAAAATATACAATAGGCCAAAAAGCACATGAAAAGAAGCTCAACACATTAGTCATTCAAGAAATGCAAATCAAAACCACAAAGACACACCACTTCACACCCACTAGCATGACTATAGCTTTTAAAAAAAGAAGGACAGGGAAAATCACAAGGTTGTGGAGGAAACTGGTTAATTGTATGCTATGTGAATTTCACCTCAATAAAAACAATAGAAAATATACAAATGTGCAAAAAAACATGAAAAGGCGCATCATAATGGGAGCAGGTACAGGGAGAGAAGTAGCAAAGAGGAAGAAAAGAACACTGAGGACGTTCTACGTGATCTCATTTGATCCTCACCAGAGACTCCATGATGTCGTTATTACTAATCTCACTTTGCAGATGAGAAATGGAAACTCAGAGCCATTAAGAACCTAGTAACTGCTAGTAAATGGCAGGGTTGGGATGAAGCTTCTCAGTAAGTTACCAAAATGACCCCAACCAAGATTACAACTTAAAGGAACAGGAAGCTTTCAGATGCACTGAAAACTGGACCCTTGATTTTATGGCACTTTTACGCCGTGATAGCACATAAAAACATGTGATAAAAGTTTATGTCCACGAAGCCAGGGACATAAAGCCTTGGCCTGTGTGGAAGATAATGCACACAAGTGCTGCACAGATTTACCCACGCTGCTTGGCCGACACCCTCGGCCCTGCTCTGCGTAACAAACAGCATCTCTGATCCAAAGACAAACACCAAGAGAGACTTGGCAGGAGTGTGTGTCTTGCCCTACAGGCACAAGCCAATAGACACAACTGGCCTGAGAGAGGCTGCAGGGGTCACCTGGTCTTAGTGGGTCCTAACACACATCCACTAACCAGATATATCTGGATCACTCTGGGAGACTGTTAAATGCAGATTCCTGGGCCCACTCCAGACCTCTGGGGGTAGAACCCAGGAATGAGAATTTCCAAAAAGCTCCCTGGGGGAACCATTATATATTGTTGGTGGAAACATAAAATGGTATGGCCACTTTTGGAAACAGTTTGGCTGTTAAAAGGTTAAACACAGAGTTACCATAATCCCACTAATCCCACTTCTAGGTATACACCCAAGAGAAATGAAAACATAGGTCCTCACAAAACTTGTATATGAATGTTCTTAGCAGCATTATTCCTTGTCTGCTAAGTCCATCAGCTGGACTGAACGTCCACCCGCTGACACATGGATAGACAAAATGCAGTAGATTCATACGATGGAGTACTATTGAGCAATACAATGGAACGAACTGTTGATACATACTATAATATTAATAAATCTCAAAGACATCATGTTAAGTAAAAGAAACCACATGCAAGAGACCACATACTGCGTGATTCCATTTACGTGAAATGTCCAGAAGAGGAAATCCACAGAGACCGAAAGTAGATTACTTGTCGTCTGCGGCAGGGAGTGGAGCAGGGATTAACGGTACGCGAGGGATGTTACTGGCACGATGAAGATGTTCTAAAACTGATTTATGGTGATAGTTACACAACTTGTTAAGTTTACTAAAAATCTTTGAATTGTACACTTGAAATAGGTGAATTTTATGATATGTAAAATATGCCTCAATAGAGTTTTTTAAGAAAAAAAGAGAAAGCTCCCCGGACGATTCTGATGCACCCACAGATTTGGGAAGCGCTGAATTCCAATATTTTTATCTTACAATGAGGAAACTGAAACCCAGAGAGGAAAATGATTCACGCAGAGTCACAAGTGAGTTTACGCAGAGTGAGAATGCCTCTGATTCGTGTCTCCGCAAGAGGAAACGGGGTGCTGGGGCACGACCTGATGAAGTGACCCGAAGGGGACGGCCAACCTCAATGAGTCAGTCCCCACTGAACCCTTCTGCCCCTAAACAGCAGGAAGCTGGCTTGTTTTGCTTGCATGATCCAGGAAAGGGGCTCAGGAAACAGCTGCAGGGCAGTGAAGGCACTGAAGGCTTGGAGTCAGGAGGCCTGAGTTCTAACCTGGCTCTGAGAGTTCACCGTGACCCTGGGACAGTCACTTTGCATCCCAGAGCCTCACCTTGTCCCTCCATCTGTAAACAGGGCTGATGACATCATGCTTCCAGGATCACTGAAGGGCCAATAAGGAAGACACTGAGTAATCCAGGTAAGAGATGGTTTCCTTCCTGCCGAATCTGAAACCGCAGATGTCCAGCCCAATCTGTTTATCTTAAGGTTACAACCAGCACATCCTTTCCAGCATGGAGGGCACTCGTATTCCCTGATGCAGGCGCCACGAACCCACCCTGATACTGGCCCCAGTCCCAGCTTGATTCAAGTTCCCAGGTATCTTAAAACTTTGGAAAGGTGGAAACAAGACTGTATTTTTTTTACAGCGATGAGAGCCCCAAACCGAGAACAATATATATTTAAAAAATAACAACCTTCCGAGTGGCCACCAATGCATCAAATACTGGATTGGGCGTGGTGTTATTATAAGACCAAGAGAATGTAAAACATCCTGTAACATATCTCAGTAGAAAATCTTTGCCAAGGGAAAGAAATCTGTCTTCTATCTAAGAGGAATGTTTGGTAATTGTTTGGGCCTTGGATAAACTCAGGCCATACGTTTTGCGCCAGGCATTGACATGCGGACTAATCACAGGGCCCCGAAGTGAATACAGACATTGTGGAGCGAAAAAGTGAGTTACTGAGGTGGTCGTGGCAGCGTCAACACTTACAGAGACGAGCAGCTGTGTCAGGCTGGGGAACACGTGGGCCAACACGCTTTCTTAGGAGGAGAAATGTAAACATGGATGTCTCCCGAGCGGACCCACCTAAACGGATCCTGGGCTCTCAGCCTGCGCCACCGGACAGGAGCGTGAACGTGGCACAGGCGAAGGTGTAAGGGGCCGTCCAGCTCCGCCGGCCCAGGCCACGTGCTGCTTGCTCGATTAGATCCAAGAGAAGCCTGACTCCTCCAAGGAACCCGTCTGTGTCAGTCATGGTTACTCCGGGTAACGGAGCTAGCCGGTGACGAGCAGGCCTTCTCTGTGAAAGGTGACCGGGGACTGACGAGAAGACAGAGCCGGTGGGAGCTCACTGCTCGTGACAGCTCCTCCCAGGCCGAGGCGGGGAGAACGAAAGCTGAACTGCAGAGACTTTCATTCAGAGAGGTGTTAAAGACTTGTTGAAAATATAATTCTAAGCAGCAGCAGAGGGCAAATGAGAACAGAAGGAGCTAGAAGGGGAAAGGACTAAGGCAGGAAAAACATGAAGAAAAGCAAAAAGTAGGAGAACAAACATCTAAAACGCGGACGGCAAATACATAGCAGATGTGCCGCAAGCGCCCCCGCCCCAGGGTTCGTGGTGGCCTCAGCACCCCCTCGACGGCCCCCAGGCAGCCACGGGAAGGGGCTGTGTTCCACCTGTACCTTCCAGGCCTGGCCAGAAAGCCTAGATTTTCCACTTCCAGTTAAACACAGAGGAGTGGCTATCTGCCTTTATTCCCTCTCCTGCTCAAAACCCTACTAAATTGTCCATTAGGGGATTTAAAAACATTTTAACCCACAAGGACAAAGGAAAAAGAAAGGAGCTATCTGCAAAGAAAATATTTCAGCAAACTTGGGGACAAGTGGATGAAAGAGCTGTAACAGAGTGTAAGACGCAAACTTCGTATCCATCTGGGAGGATACTGTTGAGACCAAAGCCATCTGGCATGGCAGAGACCCCAGCAGCCCAGCCCCTGGAGGAACCCAGCACAGGAACCACGAGGGTCAAGGGTCAGGTTTGTGATGGAAACCCAGCTACTGAGGCCACTCTGCAGCCAGACCACTGGGTACGACCACCACCTCTCCAAGCAGGCGAGAGGTTTGTTCTCTGGAGAAAATGAGGAGCTGCAGACTCGAGAAGCAGGCACGGGCAGAACACAGGTGAGGGTGAGGGGCACTCAGAGCAGCAACCACACAGCACGTCCCCAGGCAGGAGAGGAGAGGATTCTGCTCTGGAGAAAGCCAGCAGCCTCAAAGGAAGGGCAGCCACATACAAATGTGTTGGAGTGGGGGGATCCAACAAAAAGGGTAGCTCAATATCTGCTCTCCCCAAGTGAGCTCCCCAGCCAACCACCCCCCCGGGCATGCAGAACCGCGAGGGGCAGGGGCATCTGCAGCGCGTGCGCAGAACTTTTAATACTCACTAAAGGTTGGCAACATTTGGAGAACGCCCCTGGCATGAAGGGCACAGATAAAGCAAACACAAAAATAACTGGGAGGTGGCGGTGGAGGAGGCGGGGGAAATAAAAATAATTTCAAAAATCCTATTATATTCTTTGAGAGTAAGTAAGGTAAGTATGTTAAGACAGTGCACACGTGAAACAAAAACAGAATGCTATGTTAAAGGAATAAGCAGAAACAAGAAAGAGTTCTTAGAGATCACAAGAAATCAAGAGTTCAACAGAGAAGCAAATTCCCCAGAAGGGAGAACCAAAACTCAAAACATTAGAAAACAGGAAAGACAAGAAAATATGAGATGCTATTCAAAAAGGAGTTGCAGAAATAAAGAACAGAGAAAATACAAAGAAGGAAATTATCAAAGAAATATTAAAAGAAATTACACGAGCTTGAGTTTCCAGCTTAAAAGAGTCCATTCAAAGGTACGCACCGGACACAATGGATACATAAAATCCTCCCAAGGCACCTCATCATGAAGTATGGGAATGCCAGAGATTAAGAGAAGACCCTAAAGGTGTCCAGAGGCAAAATTCACATCACACACAAAATAAGGAGACTCAGAATGGTATTGGTTCGATCACAAGCAGAATGTGGAAGACAATGGTGAAATGCCTTCAGAATTCTATGAGACAAATGATCTCCAACACTGATTTCTAAAACTAGTTTCATCACAAGTCAAATGTGGGGTGCAATAAACACATTTTTTAGATATACAAAAGCTGAAAATAAAATACTTCCCCTGCACCCTTATTTAGGAAGCTACTGGAGAATATGCTTCCAGTAGCCAAGAAGCAGAAGATGCAGGATGTGGTAGACAGGGGTCATCACAATAGAGGATGCGAGCTTTGCCCCTAGCCTAAAACACAACTGTTCCAGATTGGAGCAGGAAGGTGGAAAACCAAGTACACAAGGTCTCCAAGAAAAAGCAAAATCTAAGTGATAGGTTACTTGATGTGTTTGAGCACTTGGAAAAATTTATAGATGTCAGAAAAATTTTGCAGTGGTTAATTTTATGTGTCAACTTGACCGGGTCACAGGGTGCCCAGCTTTTTGGCCAAGCATTATTCTGGGCGTGTGTCTTTGAGGGTGTTTCTGGATGAGACTAACATTTGGATTGGTAGACTGAATAAACCAAACTTCCCTCCTCAGTGTGGGTGGGCATCTCCCAATTGGTTGAAGGCCTGAATAAAACAAAAAGGCTGGTCCTCCTTTGATAAGATGTAACTCCTCCTGCCTGGTGGCTAGAGTTGGGATATTGGTCACTTCCTACCTTTAGACTCAAACTGAAACATCAGCTCTTCCTGAATCTTGAGAATGTGGGCTTTCACACACCATCATCTGTCCTGGGTCTCCAGCTTGCCAACTGCCGATCTTGGGACTTCTCAGCCTCTTTAATCACGTGAGTTGATTCCTCATAATAAATCTCTCTCTATAGATACTATTGGTCCTATTTCTCTGGAGAACACTGGCCGATACAGATGCAGTCAATTAGTCAGGAAGAAATGTGACAACATATGAAAGAACTGTAGTGAACAGCATTTTTCATTGTTATAATAATGTAGACAATGGCTATTTAAAAGTTCGGTTATAACTGCATGGGCATGACTAGGGAGGGAAAGTGAGGTTGGGGAAGTGGTTGATGTAAGCGCACGCAATCCACAGTTACCTTACGAGAAGTCAAGAAGGAATGTCCAAGCCAGATAATTCACATTGTCTAGAAATATGGAGGTGAAGACCAGAAGAAACAGCTCAAGAAGTTTAAGACAGTTGCCTCTGGGAAGTGGGATGGAATTTGAAGGAATACTGTTTTTCATTATAAGCCTTTTAAGACTATTTTATTTTTAAATTATATGCATGTGTTCATAAATAAAAGTCAACTTAAAAAAGGAAAAAGAAAGGAAACCAGATTTTCAAGACAGATCAATTATGGTACGATTACACATGTTAAAAATAAGTTGATTGGAGTTGGCAATAGAGACAAACCTACTTGCTACCTTTAACACATGATGACAAGGTTACTTATTTGTAACCAGCAGCTTTCTATGCAGTAAAGTGTTTTATGGGTGATAAGCAAAATACAAAGGTAACTAATTTGTATGCGATGACCAAAATAATTTAATAATCTAAACATTTTTTTAAACGAAGCACTAATGAATGGTATATCCCTGCCCTTCTTTAATCAAAGCCTGAAATAAATCGAATTACAATGCATTTAGTTTCCTCTTGGCAGCAAAGAACTTTTGCAAGTGTTGGTTGTTACTGTAAACAAGACTAGTTTTCAAAAGCAACCCAGTCCATTGATAGCTGTAGAGATCTTGAAGAGACAAAAATGGGACAAATGGAGGGAGAATCTAAATGACACACACATGACAGCTTGGGGCTTAGAATAAAATTTCAAGAATTTTAAAAGTACTGTGTTGCAAACAGAACTCCCCTTAGCTAGTTTAAGGGGAAAATATATTTAAAGGACATTAGGCAGCTCACAGAATGTCTAGGAGAGCCAGCCAGAAGCTACTCAGCCAGAATAGAGGCCATGGTGCGCCAGTACCCAGACTAAGGCTACAGACTCAAGCAGTGTCACCCGCGGTCACCAGTACGACTACCAAGAGGGTGCGGGGGACCGAGGCAGTTGGATCCCGAGAAGAACTTCCAGTACCCTTCTCCCTAGTCCATGTACCGCTGGAAAGAAAGAACCGCTAAATGTCCTTCAGGGTCTGACGCGTGTCTGCTCTGGGGCAAGGTGGGTGAGGAGGTGTTCGGCACAGGTGGACATGTGGCCACTCCGCCCGTGCTCGGGCAACATCACCTCGCTTTGGGTTCTTCAGCATGGAGGGATCATCCACTAGAAAAACAGCAAAATGAATGCTAGTCATCCTCCCTTGTCAGGAGGATGCTAGAGAGACGTCGTGCGATAAAGGGAAGGAATGAACCCCAAACGAGGGCTGAGAAGGCATCAGGCAAGGCTAGGAAGGCAGTTTAGGGCTCTACACACTATGATACTTTGTTCTTAAAACAGAGCACTGTTTATCGGTTTTCTGAGTGAAATAGGAATCCAGGTACTGATAATAAATAGATGACTGACTGGTCCACTTAACGTCCTCCATACTCATTCAGCAGTTACCTGATCAGTTCCTTTGAGAACTGGACCTCAAAAGAGAACCCCCCAAATGGGTGGCCCTGGTATCTATCTCAGCCTGGCTTCCCTGAAGCGCAGCCGCGACTTTATTCAGGAGGGAGGGAAATGCCGAGTGAAGCAGGGAAGGAGAGAGAGGACATGAGACGGGTACATCCCCAAGCTGAATTCTACCTGGTGTCACGTGCAGCTAACCTTGGGACCCTAAAGGACCTTATGCCTAGAGCAGCAGGGGTTGCTTTGTGCAAGAAAGTCCATCCAGAGGGGAGAAGGGAAAAGAATTTCACTAATGCCATTTCCCATCAGTGAGACGTTCAGCCCAACGGTGCTGCCTCCTGAGTCGCACGCGCGGGTGTCCACGTGGGCCTGGGGGTCTTGCCCCTCAGAGTCGGCAGGGAGTTCCCAGGGTGGCAGACAAGAGGACAGTGTGGTAGGGACTGAGCCAAGACCCTTGAGCTGGTTGCAGCCAAGAAGATCTGAGGTGGCACATGACAGCTTTCTCATACAGTATCTAGCTTGTAATTAAAACTCATTCAAAATTCTGATAATATTTTCCTAAAAGACAGTTGATTTTATTTTCAAAAAGTAGTGCTAATAAATAGAGCCCTCTGCCAGCTGGGGATCTGCCCACTGAAAGCAGAAACCCCCATGCAGACCACGGACCCCTGGAAGGTCTGGTATTACTCTAAGAGAAACCTGAATCCATGAACTGCACCAAGCATTGTCAGCAGACCTGTTATTTAAACAAGCGTCACACGTGTGTACAGGCATTGTTTTATGTGTAAGTGGATGCTGCTGTGATTAATAAGATAGGGAAATTTACTGAATGAACGGATTCACTGCATTCATAAAGGATCCTGTCATTCTGGATGTAATCGCTGTGCTGGTTGTTCTCTGCCCTCCCAGTCTATGTTCTGCCTTTATTTGTCCTGCCCTACGGAGCCCTCGCTCTTTGGCTTCTAGCCGGATTTGCCAGCAGGAGATGGGATAGTGAGAGAATTCAGGGTATTTATTAATATTTTGACTCTCCACCCCCACTTTCACTTGTCCTTTTGACCCTACTAGGTCATTAGATGCCTCTGGGCCTCAGTTTTCCCATCTGTATAATGGGGGAGTCAATCAGATAACCTCTAAGGTGGTTTCAGTTGCTGCCCTGTGTTTTTACTTCACGGATCCTCTGAACGAATAGTTATCCACATTTGCCAAGTCAAATAAGTATGAATTCCAAGCTGATGTTTCCCCATTGCTCTTTCAAATGGGGATCAAAAAGACAGGATAGGAAAGTATCGATTTGTCTTTCTCTCTTTTCACACGAATTGTTCACTATGGGCTGATTCCTTTTTATCATCTAAACGCAGAATCGAGTTCAGTAAATGCCAAGCCAACAACAGCTGTGTGGGGTTGTACAACTCATTTTTTTCTAAGCGTTCCACGTGTTTTCTCAGGCACAAACTAGGGCATCAGTAGTAGGAAATGCCACCTAGTGTGCTCTGTAGGTGGCCTAGCTGTGCTTACGGGCACGCTGCACACGTGGTATAAAGTTACCCAAATGTGAAAAGGAGTCACATTTTCTTCTCAAAACTTTTTTTCCAAGTTGATCTTAGGGAGTGTGTTAGACCTCAGCTATAGAAATTATTGTTAAACATAGAAAGGTAAAAAGTTTCTTCTTGAATTCAACATCTTCGAACATAGTTTGTCAACCCAAGAAGAGCTGCACCCAACTCCAGCCGCTCGGAACATCAAAAGCTAAACACGAAGCATCTGAAACATGCAAGTTCATCCTCCTGGCGTTCAACTCTATAGTGGGCCTTGACTCTTGGGTGGCAGGGGGGCATCCCGGTTTCAAAAACATGCAAGACGGTTTTCAACAAGTCATGTTTGCCTCATGAAAGGCTATTTTTACAGTCTCTACCTCATCTTGAGCCCTCCGGCTAAGGGCTTTTCCCAGGAACGTACTCCTATTTCTCTTCACCAGATGAAGCTTGATCGCTTCTATAGGGTAGTGTCTGGAACTGCTTTGGATATAAAACATCCAAATTTAAAAATATCCTTATGCGTATCAAAGAAGACTTTAAGGACATTAATATTATCCCATAATGCTTACTACAGATACAGCAATGGGTAACAATCTAGACCCGTAGGTTTATATAAAAACACTGTGGGATAATAAGCAGATTATTTTCAGTTTTTCTTGGAGGCTCATAAAATTTTCTAAATATTAAATATTAACACAGTATTCTATAAAATGATGAACTTTTTCCCATTTCCTTCTGCAAATATAAGCATCTGACACTGCCATATTTAACTACCCAAAAGGCCACTCCTATACTTTTCTTTTACGTTCTAAGTATTTCATTTTCTATGGTATATTTTCCAAGAAGTCACAATTTTTAGTATTAATTTATTTGTGACTATGACTTTAACTCAAATACTATGCTTCTCAAGCAGGAATATGCCTGCACATAGGAATGATGGCCATCTGCTAAAGACTAGAAGTCTGAGATATAAATGATCAAAATTGTGAAAGACAATAGGCAAAATTCAAAATAATCCAAAATCAGCAAAAGTTATTGTGAAATTTCCCCACTATAATGGTGACAACAAATAACAACAATAATAATAATAGCATGACCCCAAACCCAACTTATAGTAAACTGGTCACAATCAAAGATGCGCAGAATGTACATGTCAAATAAAGAGTTTGCCATTGTGGAGATATAAATGGGCCTAATTCTCACTTTTTAAAAAATTTTGGTGGGAAAAAAACTGAGTATTAGCTGCATGAAAAAAAATGCTTGCAATGATATTAATAAGGAAACCATGCAAATTTTTAAAGAAAAATCACTAGAATTGTTTTTTAATTTAAGAGAAAAGTTGGGGTTTGGAACAATTCATAGTGGTTGAGGGGCCTTTCAGCCAGTAGGGAGGCTTTATACTAAAGATGAGACCACTGAGTGGTCTTGCAGTGCTCTTTGCGGGTTCTGTTTATAATATCATTTGTGAAGGCATGTTAATGCGCATAATGCTTTGCTGTATAAAATGTCTGATGCAGTAATTTTTCATAAGGTATGATTATTCTATTCCATTCATAGTTAGAATGGTGCTTATATTTCAGAAAATGTACTCAGTACAGCCACAGCTTCAACAGAAATCAACACACTTATAAAAAGAAGCCAATGCAGACAGTGGTTGAATATCACTTGGCTTTTTAGAAACACTGAAATAAAAAGTGCCCTGAAAATGTGCTTTATTTTCTACTTGAACACTAGCTACGGGGGAGGTGGGGACTGGAGAGGTCATGGCTAGAGTTCTTAAACTTACTGTTGAATTATTGTTTTTATTAATGGAGGAACAAATGTTCTCAAAAATAAAGGGTAAAGACCTGGATATAATGAATTATTTTGTTATTCACAAGCTGACTTATTTAGATAACATTCTTTTTCATAGCTGAAACTCACCACTGCAAGGCAGACCTGAAAATTGGAATGAAAAAGTTTGAGAGTTACGTGATGAGCTCAGATCCAGGGCAGTCTTTGGGACAGTTTGTTTACATGTTATATGACATGGTAATTATTTACATGGTAGCATGAGTGGTCAAAATAAAGAGCAATAGTTTTTGTTGTTGCTGTTACTAAAATCAGAAACACTTTCGGTCTACCATATGATAAAAGTAAGCTGGCCTGTCAGTAGGAAGAAATACTTGTTGAAATTCCTATATGTAATTCCCATGCTTGAAAATGTAGTATGGAGCCACTTACTTGGTAACATTCTGGGCATCTCCCCACATACACTACTCCAACACTTATTTGTATCAGTTCATGTTCCCAAGATATAACACCAACAAAGAGTGAGGCTGCCTGGGCCCAAAACCTATTATTATAAGGCATTAGTGAGAGGGAAAACGGGACGTGGCCGCTCGCCGCCTCTCTGCCGCTCCCGCTCCGCGTCCCGCCACTGCGCTCCAGGACCCTCCTGGGCCGGGCTGCTCCCGCGATCTTGATTGGATACTTTTTGAATCCCACTGCTGATTGGATGTTAAAGCTTATTGCTGATTGGAAGTTAACGCTTGTCGCTGATTGGACGTTAACACTTGTCGCTGATTGGATGTTAAAGTTTGTCGCTAATTGGACGTTAATGCTTGTTGCTGATTGGATGTTAACCCTTGTTGCTGATTGGACGTTAACGCTTGTTACTGACTGGATGTTAAAGCTTGTTGCGGATTGGACGTTAACGCTTGTTGCTGATTGGATGTTAAAGCTTGTTGCTGATTGGATGTTAATCCTTGTCGCTGATTGGATGTTAAAGCTTGTCGCTGATTGGATGTTAAAGGTTGTTGCTGATTGGACGTTAACGCTTGTCGCTGATTGGACGTTAACGCTTGTTGCTGATTGGATGCTAAAGGTTGTTGCTGATTGGACGTTAACACTTGTCGCTGATTGGATGTTAAAGCTTGTCGCTGATTGGACGTTAATGCTTGTCGCTGATTGGATGTTAAAGCTTGTCGCTGATTGGATGTTAAAGGTTGTTGCTGATTGGACGTTAATGCTTGTCGCTGATTGGACGTTAACGCTTGTTGCTGATTGGACGTTAATGCTTGTCGCTGATTGGATGTTAACGCTTGTTGCTGATTGGACGTTAATGCTTGTCGCTGATTGGATGTTAAAGCTTGTCGCTGATTGGACGTTAATGCTTGTCGCTGATTGGACGTTAAAGGTTGTTGCTGATTGGATGTTAACGCTTGTTGCTGATTGGCTATTAAAGCTTATTGCTGATTGGACATTAATGCTTGTTGCTGATTGGATGTTAACGCTTGTCACTGATTGGATGTTAAAGCTTGTTGCTGATTGGATGTTAAAGCTTGTTGCTGATTGGATGCTTTTGGAATCCTACTAAGGGTATAAAAACTGGAGGAGAGCAAGGAAGGGGGCTCAGAAGCTGGTGGTATGCTGAGCCTGCTGGTGGAATAAAGGCTGTTCTCCGGGCTCTCTGTGTGCCGCTTGGTTCTTTCCCTGGCTGGAACATTTGCACTCTTTTTATCAATTCAATTTAAAAAATATCCAAACAACAATTTCTCACTTTTTTCTCAATAGTAAGTAATAGAAAAGCATTTTTTGATTAAGACAAAAATGTATATATTATTGTGTGCAGTGGAAATCCCACATGCAGTTGTAAGAATGTGTAGACAACTCTGGCCCTTCTCTGCATTACTCGGGGCCACATTTCCAGGGATCTCATTCATTCGAGTTTGGAGTTAAGAGCCTTAAGACAAAAGGCATCAGACACACCATATCTCTAGTTTAAGTAGAACGTTATGGTACTGACATACTTCAATCCAACTCAAACATGAAATTCCGGCAAGAGATACATGGGCTGCTCTTTTATGAGGCAAAAGATCCAAACAGGACAGGGGGCAAGGTATTTTTCACCAGATTCTCCATTTATCACCCCTGGGAAGGATCAACAGAGCAGATCCTTCCCCCACCCCCACCCCTGCAATGGAGCCCATTGTCAACACTGCCTCCAACTTTTAAGCTATATAGACATCTACATTTTTAAAAATAGAACACAAAAACCTCCCATGATTGTCAGTTTTTGTGATGACTTAAAACTGCTTACTAGCTATTTGGTCTGATCTTAGCAAGTTGCTAAACCTCTCTGAAGCTAAGTTGAAGCTGAACCTAGTAATGTCGCCTATCTTATAGAAGTGTTCTGAGGATTAAGTGAGCTACTTCCTGTAAAGAAGCTCAGTATGACAGCTGTCACGGAGTAAACATTCAATAAACAATACTATTCTTAGGCAACAAGTCTTAAAATGAGCTGGGTATAGGGTCAAATGCTACTAACAGGTTCAGAAGTAAAAGACATCTCTTCTGACATCAAGAATTTTACAGACTAGTCAAGAAAGTAATATTAACATATGAGAAATAGTGAGTGGTGTGAAACCATATTTGGGTAATAGAGCTACCAGACATGGTGAGTTCAAGTTCTTTGTCTCATTAGCCATAGGAACTTAACTAAGTGACTGTTTACAATAGGGTTAAAAATATCTGACCAGCCTACCTCACACGGTTGTTAGGAAGGTGAAGGAAATAATGTAAGTGAAGATGTTCTGGGGGCTAGAGAACTTTATGTGTGTGTTTGTAGTTATCACTGTGTTACCATTAATTATAACAGGGTGCTGTGTTATAGGGCCTAGGCTGAAAAGAATACACAAGTTGAATAAGGAAGAAATCAGTGAGGAATAAGGTAGCTGGGGAAGGCTTACGGATCTGGTAAGCTTTGCGTTGGGCCCTGAAGACTAGATGGAATTTGGACAAATGAACAGGACTGCAGGAATCCTAGGCAGAGTCACTACATGAGCCAGTTCATGGTGATGCACCTGGTTTGAGTGGAAAGCGTGGGAAGTGGAACGGTGGGAGAGTAAGGGCGGGCTAGTTGTGGGTGTCAGCTATGTGGGCCTTCAAAGTCGAGAAGCAGAGCTTAGAGATGCTATGTCAGAACCAAGGCACCGACGGACAGCCAGTGGCTGTTCCTAGAAACAGGGCTGTGACAGGGCCAGGACCAGCCTCATATTTACAGAAAGGTAACACATCTCCCTCTCTTCTTCTTCTTTCTTTCCTTTTACTTCTTCCCTTTTCTTTTTTACTTCTTTCTTATAACTATACCAGGCTGTGGTACAGTTGGATGTAAGTCAGTGAACCTTTAAAAACACTTTTAATCCAAGCACCAAATAAAGTAGGGTCCCTGATAGTGCTAGACACCCTAGTTTAAGCTAGACTTCAAACGTTTCCTCGTTTTGGGAAATGTGCAAGAGTGTATATAGGGAACACAATCAAAATGCAAAACGTTGAATAAAGAACACTCCTTTGGAAATAAAATACTGCCCAGCTTAAGTTAGTTGACCGCATCTTCGGGACTAGAAAAATAACAGTAATAATATAATAGCTAACATTTATTGAGCACATACTAAGTGCTAGGTGCAGTAATTATTTCATTTAATCTTCTCCAAAACCTTTGAGGGAGATACTCCGATAATATTATCCTCATTCTACTGACAGGGCATCTGAGGCCCATGTCCTGGAGTGGGTAAACGTCAGAATCAGGGTTTTTATTGCTATTCTACGCGGGCCTAAGCCAGAGGACAGTGACTATAGTGATGACAGAGCATAAGGATTAGGAACCTTTGTTATCAAATGGCTTTGAAAATTAGCCATCCATAATACAACATTCCTCATGGTAAAAAAACAAATCTGTAGTTATGGAACGAGTACTTTTCATATATGCAAAATGATTTTTCAAATGGAGAAAAGATTATCTTACATTTTCCTAATGCTATGGAAAGGAGATTCTACTTAACATAATACATGTATCCAGAAACAGTTGTAGATACTGAATTTCTGTAAATCAGATACTAACTATATTTACTAAAGGACTTCTCTCGGGCAAATGTGCAATAAATATTTAATAAAATGAAGAATTGTTTTGCAATCTGAATAGTCATTCAGTAAGTTATCTGTTTTGTAAATTTCGATTTACAGCAGACTTTTGACATTCCTGAGGCATACATCCGGAACCTTCTCGAATTCCCAGATTCACAAATACAAGAATGTTTATAGAGGCTCCCAGCTTTCTCTTCAATCACATTTCCATGGAGAGTCATATGAGTTTCCTGTTCGTAGCTTCACACTACACACTACAACTTAACCATACTTTTAAATATCACTGAATGCTTAATCTCTCACTTGATTTCCATTTTTCACAGGCACAAAACTATTTTTCAACTAATTAACAAGCATTGTTGCAAATGCACAAATGCGCAGAAGAGCAAAGATAAATGACCCTTTTCCATACACATATTTTGCAAAATAGACTTTTCAGATTCATATCTTGGCCAAACTCTGTGCCACAGACTCACAGAAGAACTAACAAAGAGTTATAAACCTGCAAGTTAAATCCATGAACACCTAGGGTCTGGGCACATTTATTAAGTTTGCTTGGGCAGGGACATGGGGCATTTCTACAGAATCCATAGAAATTCCACTGCTCTTGCTAATCCAAGAGTTAGAGCAGTTGATTGAGCCTTTTGGTGATGAGTCCAGAAAGTTCGATTATAGAAGCTTTGGCCACACAAATTACAAGGGTTTGCCTACTCAGTCAAAATACCTATACTTTGCATGATTGGGGTTGGGGAAAATCAAACCTGGATGACTCCACTGCCTTCAGTAATGGAGCCCAGACACAGCTGGTACCCTGGGCACAAAGCCCCAGAAGTCAGACCTTCTCAAAGCACTGTCCCGGAACTCTCGCCCTCTGGCTAGGTTGAGAACCCCCAAAACACCACTAACCATGAAAGACAAACACGAGAGAGGGAAAGAGTGAGCGAGCAAGTGTGTAAGCAAGGAAGAAAAGAAGAAACAAAGGAAGAAACCGAAAGAAACACAGGAAAAAAGAAAAAGGGAGGGAGAGAATACAGAAAAGAAAGAAAAGAGAATGAAGAAAAGAGAGAAAGAATGAAAAAGGAATTTGGCTGCTGCGAGGAAAAAGAAAGAAGAAAGACATTATCATTTCAAAATATATAGCTTACACATTTCAGAACATATTTGAAACCACTGCTGCCAAATTTCCAAATTATTTATTTATTTATACTCCTTTTGTTCCAAAGAGGTTTTGCAGCATTTTGCTGCCAGATTAATTTTCCTGAAGCTCAGCTCTGATCATGTTACTCTCCTGCTTAAAAACCCCAATAGCTCCTCACTGCCTATAAAATGCAGTCCAATTTCCTTAGCCTCCTATTTGAGGCCCTCTGAAATCCGGCCCCAAACTTCCAGGCCAATCTCATCCTACACTGCTCCCCTTTATAAACCAGTTGCTCCGGCCAAAGGACACTCACTGATGTTTCCTAACACCTGTGTTTTCTGCCCAAGCATTCCTGCTTGTGGGGTTCACGCTGCCTGCAATACCCCTGCCCGACACCTGCATATGCCCATCCCACCCACTGGAGGAAGCCCTGCCTGGAGGATGCCGTGCGTTGCAGCATGCATTGGTCAGCAGCAGTGGAGCTGACAACATTCACACGCATGCTTTATACACGTCACCTCACTGGGGCCATGTAATGGGAGGAAGTAATGTTTTAATTTTCTAGATAAAAAACTGTGGTCCAAGGAGGCTGGAGCTTGTGCGCTAGGGTTGTGTCCTCTGCCCGTTGCTCTTCCTGTTACCTTAAGGCCACCTCTCACACAGAACAACAAAAGATGGCTGCATGAATCAGTGCCAACATGCTGTAGCAATTCTTTTTTTTTTTCAGGGGAAAAAGTACACCTTTCCATTTGGTGTGAACTCAAATTCGCTTGTCCAGTCCTGAGTCGGTTTCATCTAGCAGCCCCCGTACAGCTCTTGCCAGGTTCCACGAGGCAGGACACTGCACTAGCTGATTCAGAAAGGCAGAGGCCCTAGAGGCCCAGGGAGCCAGGGTGGGTGCAGGGTCCCCACTTGCAGATGCCACAAGAACATACACAGAAGGAGACTGATAACTACCAAACATGTCAGTGGAGCAAGTTCTACTCCTTCGCATCCTAAGAATGTGCCAGAGGATTTGTAAAAGGTGCCATTTATCACCAAGGATGGGAGAGCAGGTTGCTAATACTATTTATACAACCTCCACAGCCTGCTTAAACAAACATGGCAACTGGGTGTAGGACAAGGCGTCACGGCTGATTGATGGGGGTCTATTAAGCACGCCAAGCGCCAATACCTACATGCTCACTGGACGAGGGCCAAAGCTATCACACGATGAGCTGTCATGTAACCTTAAGTACAAATGGAATTCGGGCTGTACGCATCTGACATGCTTCCCCTTTCTAATTTTTGGCATCAAGAGGTTACGTGAATTGACTGGAATGTAAGAGCCCTCCCGTCCATCTTCTTCCTTCTCTAACGACGGGCAGGCTGCATGATCACAGCAGACATCTCCTGATAGTTACTAGAAGTTTCCCCCCACACCAAAAAGCTCCACTGTCCTATTTAAATCAGACCTATTTTTAATGGGCTGCTCAAGTTAAAATCAACATAATTTGCTGGAGCATAACTTCAGATGAAAGCTGTTTCCTGGGATGAAGCCAAACTTCAAATCAGTCCCCTGGACAAAACTCCACTCAGCCCAATAAATTATGGCTCACTCGATAAAATTTTAAAGCAAAAATAAGTTAATCCAATAACCATGTGACATCTATTGTTGCCTGTCAGTTTCTCGCCCCTATTCTGTTGTTGACTTCTGGCCTCACAAAACTCGGGACAAGCTTATCTGCCTGGCATTTGTTCCCCCTGCAATCTCCTGCCCCTAGCCACCCCTCACACCTGCCATGTTTCAGGCTCTCCTTGCCCCTATCAGAGACTGCTCACTGCCCTTGTCCTTGCCTCTACAAGGAAATATCATCTGCAGCAAGATTCCAAAGAAAAGGATCAACTGCGTACAATGCAGAACTTCGTTTTCCTAAACTTTTCTTATTAAGTACTAAGTAGCAGTCTTGAATTGTAAATTCTGTTGACCAGATCCAGAACTGCTAGTGGGTTATTAATCATATACAGTTTAAAAATCTCTGTCTCCTTCCAGCTGTCTTTAGTTCAAAACTAGAATTCAAATGGGACCTTACCCTGTTTTACTTTTCAACTGTATAAACGTAAGTGAGCAGACACAGTGGCGGTGGTGTGTGTGTGTGTGTGTGTGTGTCTGGCAACCCATAAGAAAAAGTATAGATAAAAATCCAAGCACTACCCACCAAGGGTGTTGCTGTACAGGAGGAATCCGACATTATGGAGTAGTGTTAATCGCCTCTCCTTTGCCCAGAGGAAGCTCCGGAATACTGTGTGTGTCCTCTCAGTCCCAGCACCGCAGGGGCCAGAAGGCACGCTGCCCCAGTGGGCCGACCAAAGGCCGGTGGAGCCGTCAGGGGCGAGAGTGACCCCGCTGGAGCAGCGGCAGCCGCAGGGCAGGAAAGACAGGGCAAAGCGAAAACCCAGAAATGGCTCCCGTGTTAAACGGAAATGGTTGTGAATGAAAGCCTTGTATTTCAGGGTAATATATGTCATAATTAGTAATCATAAAGAAAAATATTTCCCTATATATACTCAGTTACTAAGCATTTGGGTAAAAAGGTTGCCAGTGGAGCCTAGATTTGCAGCTAAAAGAGGTGTGATAATGACACATACGACTTCAGGACGTGATGACAAGTACTCGCCACAGTCCAGGCTGCAGACAGCTGGGTTTGGAAGCAGAATAATTCAGATACAAATAATTGCCACTACCTCAATTTTATCATGCTGTGGTGGTTACAGCCTCAGACGCAAATAGGAAATAGAATCCAAAAGCAGAATGAGAACTATTTAATGCAGAGATAGTCTAGTGTTTTTAAAAACTACCTTTGATTTAGTTCCTTCACCTCTAGATAAACGGCCCCCATAAAAGAATCCTCACTTCAAAGGATTACTCTGGGTGATCAGGCCTGCCTCTATTTCAGTCATTCTAAAGCCCCCTCTTGGAAAATCACAATCAGCTACATATCATTTGATTCTTATCTACATTTTAAATTTGAACACATTGAGACAATGTACTGCAACATGTGTTCATCATATTCTTTGCATCATGCCTCCCATTACTGTATCTTAAAAATTAGAAGCTTTATACAGGCATTTGTAGTGAGACCTAATACGACGTTGTGAATATTCAGGAATCTCCCCCCGTTTAATAAAGCATAGAAACTCATCTCAAATTTTTAAGCAACCAGTAGGGTTAATTGATAGCTATGTAACAATCACTGGGGAGACTGAAAAACTGCAGTGATGGCAAAGAGGCAGCATGTGCGCTTCCCTTTCCCCCCAACCCATGCCGGAGCAAGGCATCATTAATTGATCCCAGTGACACTCCTTGTTCCCAAGCCCAGCACGTGAGAGCTGGCACAGGAGGGGAGATCTGCTTGTTATGACTCGTGTACTATACCCTAAAGGGAATAGCCAGTATGATAAACAAACAGTACAACCCAAAGCATAGAAATCAGTTGAAGGAAATAAAACTATTCAGCAGGCTGCTTAAAAGAAGATGCAGGGTGACGAGATGGCTGTTTTCCAATATTAGAAGGGGGAACCTGGACGTTTTAGTTCAACACGGCTCCAAAGGGTGTCCAGGCGATAGGTAATCATTCCAGGGAAACCATAGTGGCATTATAAGAATGCGTTTAGGCAGAGTTTACCCAGACAAAAGAAAAGAAGGATGCACATTCCCTCCAGTCTTCCCACCTCAAACTACAGATACACAAGAGACTTTTCCTTTAATCCTTTGTAAACAAGTCCCACTAAGCCATGGAATGTTCTCACGGAAATTTCTAAGAAATGGAGACTGACAGGTGTGGTTGAAATGGAGGTGACAGCTTTGGGGGAGGGACAATGTCACAGGGCGGTGGAGTGTGATAAATATGTAAAGGATGGGCTGAATTTAGAATTAAAATAAAAATTACATATTCACTGATCATGTTCTAGCTCTAAATCCTCTAACTCTAAAAACGTCTCGATGTTACCCTGATGTTAATTTCCCCGTGTTCACGCACGGTACAACAAAACGTCCCAACCGCTCCTTCATGACATGTCCCTACCAATTTACAACACGGGACCTCTGCTCAAAGGGCGAGAGATCTATGCTGCAGGAGATTAAGACAGAGTCCTAGGATGTCCTGGAGAAGTTTTAGTATCCCTGATATAAAAACACACTTGTTTGTTTTTAAAGGAAATGAATCAGTCATGGCTTGGTTGTATGGAGGAAGAAATTCTTCTGTAGGCCCTAAGGCAAATCACTGCTCAGCATGGCAAGCTGTGCTTACATAACTTCTTATCGACTCTGATTCTTCTATTTTATTCTGTGATCCGGGGCTGACCATCCAACCTCTCTGAGTCTCAGTTCCTGCATCTGTCGAATAGGAACACTGTAGAATAGTGACAGCCTGAACAGTGCATCCTGACCAGCCACTATGGGGACTGAGCCAGGCAGTCTTTGTAGAAAGCTGAGTCCTTGGAAGAGAGAAATAATAGGATTGTGTCTCATTATTTAATATTTTGCAATGGGTTTAAGTTTCATGCTTGGTTTCAAATCCTTAAAAATTATTCATATTTAGACTAATCTGCTCATTAGATGATGAAATAGACCCTGAGGCTTTTCTTTACTAATTACCCAGAATGACACTGGTTCAAGTGCCAGGAAAGAAATTGCTTTTACAAGAACCATTTACACCTTCCAGAATACCCTAGAGCAGGGGCAATTTTCTCCCTCAAACAATCTTTCCTTTCTCATATCCTACATCACCCAGAGAAAAGACTCACAGAGGGCTATGATAACCATGTGCCCTATCCTGCATTCTCCCCCTCTTCAGCTAGAGAGAGAAACACAGTATGGATGCAAGAAGCAGACATGTTCTAGAAGCATCTCACATACATCATCCTACAGGGAGGGGTGCGGAAGAGCTAAACCAAAGACTAGGATTATGGAAATCGGGGAGGAAACAGAATCCTTCCTAAAACTCCCTTCACTGTTTCTTGGGGACATCTGTCTTACACATGATCGGTGGCCCATGCCCTGTGTAAATGCACACTAGTCAACCTGAATTATGCCAGCACAGATGTCTGCGAGCAAAGGGGATCCCCATAGTCACATGTCACGCATGTATTAGGTCATTAAATATGAAATGTCCGATTTTGAATCAAAGGTGTAGGTTATTATATCTCAAACAAGAAGCAGTACAATTAATCTAGGTATGCGCCTAAACTATTGACACAGTTTTGCCATCTTAACAGTAGCTTGTTTATGCCAGCAGCGAAGAATTATGGAGAGCAAGTGGTGATGAAATCATGAAAGGCGTTTTGCACAGCTTGTTGAGAATTGACTATTTTTCCTTGCAACCTTGCAAGAAGCGGTCCAAAGCCTGGAAGAAGTACTAGTCAGTTGGTGCAAGGTCTGGTGAATATGGTGGATGACAGAGAGTTTCTAAGCTCAGCTTCTGTAGTTTCAGCAGCGTTGTTTTTTACAACCTATGATCTTGCAAGAGGATTGGCCTGTCTCTGTTGACCAATCTTGGCTGCTTACTCACAAGCATCCTCATCATTTCATCCAGTTGGTTGCAGTAGACATCCGCTGTCATCGAATGACCAGGTTTCATAAAGCTGTAGTGGAGAATACCAGTGCTGGACCACCAAACAGACACCATTAGGGCTTTTTTAATGACTATTCGGTTTTGACTGTGTTTCAGCACTTCATTTGTATCCAACCATTGTGCCAAAAACGCTTGCCATTGTCAAAAAGTATCCGTTTTTCATCACGTGTAACAATACAGTATAGAAAGGGTTCCCCTTTATGTCATGACAGCAAAGAAAGGCAAGCTTCGAGACAATTTCTCTTCTGATGCTCATTTAATTCATGCAGAACCCATCTATCCAGCTTCTTTACCTTGCAGATTTGTTTCAAATGGTCCAATATTGTTGGAAAAGCAAAGTTTGCTGCTAATTCACGCGTAGGTTGAGATGGATTCGCACCTACTGCAGCTTTTAGTTCATCATTAGCCACCTTGGTCTCGGGTTGCTCACATGGCTCATTTTCAAGATTGAAATAACCAGAATGGAACTTCTCAAGCCATAGACATACTGTGTGTTCGTTTGCCACATCCTTCCCAAACACTTTGTTGATATTTTGAGCTGTCTGCGTAGCACTGGCTCCATGACAGAACTCAAACACAAAAATAACGTGAATTTTTTACTTACCCATAGTTGAAATTTTTTTAAAGATAATCACAAGCCAAAATGTATGTTTGAAAGAATGAGGATGTGCCTTCACAATACAATAAATAAATAAATACAATAAGAATTGTCAATGTGAAATGTCACAGACATCAACTGTCAAACTTAGTATTAATACTTAAGGAAATCAGACATTCCATACTTAATAAACTAATATAAGGAGGCCTCAATGTACAATCTTCAGAAATGCAAACACAACAAGAAGAATGAAAGAATGATACTCACATGTTATATTCCAATTTCAATAATCCCCCAAAGGTGTTAAGAAGCCCTCCAAGCCTAATGATGAGATGACAGTTGGCGAGCCAGGCAGGCACTCTGATTTGTCATGAGTTTCTGTTGTAGACAATTGTCATCATTTTGGGCCATCTACTATCCAGTCTCCCTTCTTTTGGCAAAGCAACTGAATTTCCTTTTTGGGAATTACTTCTGCCCCTCTGTGTGTGGTTTTGGTGAGAATGTCACTCAAAGTGTCCCAGGTCTCCTGGCCAAGGAATGGGCATGTGGCCTAAGCCAAGCCCATCAAAGTCTTGGTTCCAGGACTTTGACTCTTGGCTGGAGACGCCTACCAGAATTCTCCACTGCAGCAGCAGCATGCACTGTCTACTTGGACTCCCGGGGATGACTGGTGTCTATCCTTCAGTGAGCCTGGTTCTCCATACTTCCTGTTGGTTCTCTGAGCTCCTGGATATTCTTTCAACAAAATCCTTTTGTGTTTGACTCAGCCAAAACTAGTGTCTGTTGCTTGCAAGAAAAGAACAGTAACTGATACAGACGTCTGGGTGCTTGCTCAGCTTCTGGACCTGTCGGAGGATTCCTAGGCCCAACAAAGCTCTGTGTTTCTAAACAAGTCTACAATGAGACCATGCATCTTTAAAATTTTATTTTCATTGATAAGTAATAATTATATATCTATGGGGTACAAGGTAATGTTTTAATACATGTATACACATTCTGGAATGAGCAAACCAGGCCAATTAACATATCCATCACCTCAAACTTACTTCTTTGTGGTGAGAACATTTAGAATCCACTCTTTTAGCAATTTTAAAATATACACTACATTATTATTAATTATAGTCACCTTGCTGTACAATAGATCACCTGAACTTATTCCTCCTATCCAACTGAAACTTTGTGCCCTTTGATTGATAGTTCACCTTTCCCCACCCACCTCAGTCTCTGGTAACTCCATTGTACTCTCTACTTCTATGAGTTCAAATTTTTTACCTTCCACATTAAGTGAGATCATGCAATATTTGTCTGTCTGTGCTTGGCTTATTTCACTTAGTATAATGTCATCCAGGTTCATCTACGTTGTCACATGGATGAACATGTCATTCTTCTTTAAGGCTGAATAGTATTCTATTGTGTATACATACCACACCTTTTTAATCCATTCATCTGTTGATGGGCACTTAAGTTATTTACATATCTTGGCTACTGTGAATAATGCTGCAACAAACATGGGAGTGCAGACATCTCTTCGACATACTGATTTCAATTCCTTTGGATATATACCCAGAAGTCGGATTGCTAGATCATATGGTAATTCTACTTTTAGGTTTTTGTTTTGTTTTGTTTTTGAGACAGAGTATCACTCTGTTGCCTAGGTTAGAGTGCAGTGGTGTCATCAAAGCTCACAGCAACCTCAAACTCCTGGGCTCAAGCAATGTTCCTGCTTCAGCCTCCCAGGTAGCTGGAACTACAGGCACACACCACCATGTCAAGCTAATTTTTCTAATTTTTGTATAAACATGGTCTCACAATGTTGCTCAGGATGGTCTCAAACTCCTTGCCTAAGATACTCTCACCTCAGCCTTCCTAAGTGCTGGGATTATATGTGTGAGTCACTGTGTCTGGCCACTTTTGGTTTTTTGAGAAACCTCCATACCGTTTTCCAAATGGCTCTTCTAACTGACATTCCCACCAACAGTATCCAAAGGTTCCCTTTTCTCCACATCCTGGGCAACACTTATGATAACTTTTTGATAACAGCCTTTCTAACAGGTATGATGTTGTATCTTATTGTGATTTTAATTTACATTTCCCTGATGATTAGTGATGTTGAGCATTTTATGATATGTCTGTTGGCCTTTTGTATGTCTTCATTTGAGAAATGTCTGTTCAGGTCCTTTGCCCATTTTTAACAGGATTGTTGTTGTTGTTATTGAGTAGTTTGAGTTCCTTATACATTTTGGAGATGAGCCTCTTATCTGATGTATGATTTGCAAATATTTCTCCCAATCTATGTGTTGTCTCTTCACTCCATTCTTTCCTTGCTGTGCAGAAGCTTTTTAGTTTGACTCAATCTCATTTGTCTTGCTTTGCTTTTGCCTCCTATGCTTAACTGTGGCCTTGAGGCCACACAGGGCCTTCTGGCTCCTTGAGTGTGGCCTTTAGACAGAATCCAAATTTTGCAGAACAAATGCTTTTATTAAAAGGGGTGCAGCAGAGAAAGATGAAGCTTTTCTTGCCTTCTTTGGTGCTTAAAAAAGAACAATCTTGAAATCAGAAGGCCATAGGTTCCCTACCCTCAAGACCAACCTCAGGTAGCTTTTCCTCTATGTTTTCTTCTAGTAGATTTACAGTTGATGCTATGCGTTTTTGAGTCTATTCCACCTAAAACTATGAGTTAATTGTCCCTAAAATTCTCTTGTTACTCCATACGCAGTAAGAAACAGTAAAGAGAGAGAAAGAGAAATTAGTGAGCCTTAGAATAGTTCTGCAGTGGCAACATTTATACTGGCTCTAAATGTCCCCTTCAGGAATTAGAGAGACAGAGATAGAGACAGAGAGACAGAGACGGAGAGAATGGAAAGAGAATAATGGATTTTTTGTAAGTATGACTTATATACAATAAAATGCACAAATCATAAGTTGGGTGGGTTTTGGAAACTGTATATGCCCGTGTAACAACCGTGCCAATCATGATATAGACCATTATCATCACTCCAGAAGGTTCTATCATGCCCCTTTCTAGCTAATACACCGCCCCCCACCTGTATAGGCAAACACTG
Source organism: Cheirogaleus medius (assembly GCA_008086735.1). Lineage (NCBI taxonomy): Eukaryota > Metazoa > Chordata > Mammalia > Primates > Cheirogaleidae > Cheirogaleus > Cheirogaleus medius. Next base: position 12,463,153 of record VBSM01002959.1, on the reverse strand, counting down.
TTCTGATTTCTGATTTCTATCACCATAGCCTATTTTTTCCTGTTCTGGAACATCATATAAATGGAATCAAACAATATGTACTCTTGTGTCCGGCTTATTTTGCTCAACACAATGTTTTTGAGATTCATCCAAGTTTTTTATATGTGTTAATAGTGTGTTCCTTTTTTATTCCGGAGTAATACTCCATTATATGAATATACCACAATTTATTCAGTCTTCTGTTGATGGCTTTTTGGGTTGTTTCCAGTTTTGAGCCAATAGGAAAAAAGGTGCTGTGAACATTCCCAAACAAATCTTTTTTTTATGGCCATATGATTACTTTCATTTCTCTTGAATTTTTTATTAAATGGTGAAGAAGGTTTTTAAGAAGCTTGCAGAGAAGCAATAAAATATATTTTGCAGGAGAAAAAATGCATATTTTTCATTTTCTTTTCTTCTAGGATAGAACAGGTTCATAGATAGCATTCTGTTAAATCTGTACACCCTCTCGACATGCTTCATTTTCTCAATCCACAGACATCCTCATTTCTCTACCATTCTAAGCAAACCTTTCTCTTTCTCCTTAAACTAGCAAATACTCCAATGTGCCTTATTCATGACAATTTTTTTAAAAAAGAGACAGCTATACCCACTGGCTACTTTATTTGATTTCTTTCTAGAAGGGTTCCCAACAGCCCATTCTCGTCTCATTTTCTCAGTCATCCTCCTTGACCCCCTGCGGTGTGCAGTAGAGCTGATGACCTCTCCTTCCTGAAGCCCTTCTCCTGGCTTCCACATATGTACAAGTAGAGACTCCTGTAGTCAGACTTTGAGTTTGAAACTGGCTCTGTCACTTACCCTTGGTCAAGTTATTTAACTATGCTGTGCTTTTGTTTTTTCTGTCAAATGAGGGTAATAACAGTACCCAACTCACAGGGTCACAGTGAGGATTAAATGATAGCACTTAGAACAGTGCCTTGTATATAGTAAGTGCTCAATAAATAAAAACTTCAGAATCTCACACCCCCAACTTCCTGCTGGGCATTTTATTACCTGAGGGTCTCACTCTTCATTCAGACTCAACATGTACAAAACCAAAATCATCATTTTGTTTTCACAAAGAGGTCCTCAGTGAGACACTCGTCCCCAAAGCAAGCATGGCCTATCTTGCCAGGCATTCCCAGGCACGGATAAGAGAGCACTGAGAATGGAACTTGCAGGAAGCATTTCAGATATACCACCAGTGAGATGAAAACTGCCTCCTGTTTCCCTAAGGTCTGCCCTCTCCATTCTCAATGTTCACAATGATTACGGACTGTCTGTGCAGGGGGTGGCTGGGGGAGTGAGAGCCTCTATGAATAAAGCTGCTTCAGCAAAGCACGAACACCCTAATTCCAGGCCCACCAGCATGTAGTCCTAAGCCTCCCTCCCTCCATGCTCACAGTGTGATAACACTGTCCGTGTTCGTATCTGACAGACTCCGCCCCACGCCCCAACATGCTGCCTGTGTCAGGGCAGACTGTCGGACAGGTGGGAGAATTAGAAGCGTACCTGGGCACCTGGCCACCAACATGCACCTCGGGTCTCTCAGAGCTTTAATTAAGGGGAAGAATTTTATTAAAGTGGCTCAGGGCCCTGTGGATATTAGAGACTAAGTGGCACCTTTAATATTCCCTGGAGCAAAATCTACTATCCTTGCAAACAGCCTAATAAAAGTCACCTGGACTTACAAGAAAGGCATTCAGGGAGTTTCACTAAAGCTTCCTGCCTGTGCTAGTCACCAGGGCTGGCCATAGATATTCCATTTCTCCTCCTTTGAGAACATGATGAGATGGTACTTCCCTGCCCCCTTTGAAGTTAAGTGTGACGTGTGACTTGCTTTGGTCAATGAGATGTGAGCAGAAACAATGGGGACCACATCTGGCTGAAGCTTTAGGAACTTGAGTATGAGTCACTTTCCCTTTCCCTGCTGCACTGAAAGCCTGAGTTGAGATGCAGCTTCTACCAGCCTGGACTCCCAGATGAGCAGAACACGCACTCCGTTACCCATGTAGCATGAGCAAGAGATGTACTTTTGTTGTGTTAAGCCGTTGGGATTTGGGGGTGATTTGTTGTTGCAGCATAAGCTAGCCACTCCTGGCGGATGCAATTGGCCCATTCATGTCACCGGCTGGTAACCTCTGATTTCTGACTTGCCCTTACCTCTAGATTTTCAATTTCCACTCTATTTAGTTCAGCTCTCAGGGACACACAGTGCACTTAAGCTATCCAAACACAAAGCAGCTTCCTGGATTATGGATTAAGACTGATACATGCTTCTGTATAGCCTACAGCAACCCAGCAAACTCTAGGGTCTAGTGCTGGCCAGCCCCATTACCCTAAGCATGAAAATAGGTATAATTATCCCCAATGTCAGTATCTAAGCCAGACGCTTCCTATTAAACTGTCCCATCCGAGCTAGATTGACCATATAGTTTATTGTCCACGCTGGTTTTGAGAATGAAAGGAGACTGGGACAACCGGCATAAACCGTCACTGTCCTGGGCACAGTGGGATGTGTGGCACCCTAATTCTGCTTCCACTGTCTGTGCAACACTAGGTCTAGGGCTATGAGAAAAACTCCTAGAGGCATTATCTAAGGATAGGTCATCACATCCAGGAAATGCAATTAAAGGCCTAAGAAGAACCATCTGGTGAAATTAATGTGTTTATCAGAGAGCATACTCTGCTTTTACTACTCTATGTGGCATTGTGCTGAACGAGTGCAGCTGTTTCCCTAAGTAGGCACAGGCGAATAGCAGGAGACATCCAAACAAAACCAAGAGCCCAATGCGAAATCCAGCCATAAAGTATGAAAACCCCGCAGAAACATTAGCAGTGTCTTCCTCCCACCGGTCAGCCTGGGAACCATTGAAGAGGAAGAAGGATAAAGTCAAGAAAACAATCTTAGCAGCAAAAAGAATTATTTAAACAAAGCCAAACTAAACGTGACTTCGATGACCATGGGCTCCATCTCTCCTTCCAGGCAAGTGAGAAATACCAATGTCAGTGGAATGTTTTAAAAAGTCCACTGAATTTTCTTCTAACCGTTGTAGAAGGCAGTTGATTAATCTATGACTATTCTGCATTTTCCTCTGTAAAACACGAGTATGCTAATTAGCTCACTAAATATCTCAGTGGCTTATATTCAAGTAGTATACACTGATTTTGGAGAACAATCTGTTTTTCTGTCTGTCCCCATCCCCACTTCTCTGCCTCCACTTCGTGTTATGTGGGTCCTTCACCCTCGGGCCCAAGTACTGCATGCCCCAAACTTAAGTCCAGGGACAGGAATATGATCCGAACAAGACCATTGTGTAGTTGTGCTGAGGTTGGATCAGACGCTAGGTATACTGCTTTCCCAGGGCTGCTATAGCACATTACTCAAACTGGTTGGCATAAAATAACAGGAATTTATTCTCTCACAGTTCTAGAGGCCAGAAATCCAAAGTCAAGGCATCAGCAGGCCACGCGTCCTCCGAAGTGTCTTGGGGAAGAATCTTTCCACACCTCTTGCTGGTTTCTGGTGGTTGACAGCAATATTTTGTGTCCCTTTGATCGTAGCTTCATCACTCCCATCTCTATCTCTGTATCTCTTCTCTTCTTGTAAGGACACCAGTTATATGGATTCGGGCCCACCCTACTCCAGTATGATCTCTTCTCAACCCACATCTTAATCACATCCGCAAAGACCTTCGTTCTAAATAAGGTTACATTCATAGACACCAGGGGTTAGGAATTCAACCTATCTTTTTGGGGAATGCAATTCAACTGACAACACCATGTGGGGGAGAGTTTCTCCCACTATGATTATAAGGTCAAACCATGTATGCCTGCTCATCTGCCTGACATGGAAGTAAGCAGAGCCAAGGGATGAAGAAAGACAAGAAAGGCAGGGTCCTAATGTGTTTGGCCCCTCAAAATGCAGCCATATCTGAATTCCAGTCCATCTCTTGGATTTCCGAGTAACATGACCAACAAAATACCTTTCTTCTATAAACGTATTTAGTTTGGGTTTCTGTTGCTTAAAACCAAGAGTTCCAATTAACATATCCATCAATGAATGATGCTATATAATGCAAATTCAGATAGTTTCCCATAATCTGTGCGAGGAAGAGAGGATGGGGTATTTATGAAAAAGACTGGCCATGGGCTGATAGCTGTTGAAATTAAGTGATGGGTATATGGACCTTATTATTATGCAATTATACTATTCTCTCTGTTTTTACCTATGTTTGACATTTTCCTAAAGAATTAAGTTAACTCAAATGTTTAAAAAATAAGGTCTCCCAGATTAAAGTCTAGCACAAACCTGGGGCAGGACAAAAAAGAACAGAAAAGGTGGAATCATACATAAACCAGAAAACAGCAGCCGTCCAGAGGGAATATTTGTAATACGTGAAAACATGAGCAAAGTGTTTTCTGTGCAGCCTGCATAGGGCTGTCAATATCAGACCCGAGTCTGCCAGATCTGGAGGCCGCGGCGGATGCTGACGTCTTGGACAATAGCAGCGAGCCGACGGCCACCCCAACCATGCAGAGGAGCTCTGGCAATGCAGCTTCAGCTCCTGGGGAGATGACAAAGTGCACAGTGCGCCGAGCAGTGTGCGCTGCTGGGAGGATTCATCTTTCCTCCCAGTTAACCACAATAAAGCAGCTATTATCACAGCTAGCAATAAAGCAAAGGCACGGCTCAGACTAAAGCCAGGGTTGCTTCTCTAAATGTTCACTGCCACGTATTGTTCTTCTGACACACAAACATGCTTCATGGTTTATGAAACACCCATGATTCTGTCCCTCGACTTAGGCTAGGGTCGTCACCTCTCCGGGAACCCTGCTCTGCTCTGGGATCAGAGGTTTTCAACTGTAGCTACTCTCAAGAATCATCCGGGATCTTTAAAACATCCTGAAGCCCAGGCTGCACCCTAAACCAATTAAATCACAACATCTCGGGGGGCCTCAGGCCTTAGTGTTTCTAGGAGACTCCTCAGTGATTCTGATGAGCAACTGGGCTGAGACCCACCGCCTTGGACAGACCTGGATCTGTGAGGCCATCGCTCACTTGGGATATGTGTCTCACTTCTCTAAGGTGTCTCTTGCTATTGTTCAGACCAACCTCACCTCCTGATCTACTCGAATAAGTAGAACTCAGCTGATCCAGAACCCAGTTCCTTCCTCTTTAGTTTCCTAGAACTGCATGACAAAATACCACAAACTTGGTGGCTTAAAACAACAGAACTTTATTCTCACAGTTCTGGAGGCTGGAAGTCCAAAATCAAGGTGCTGGCAGGGCCCTGTCCACTTAGAGGGCTCCGGGAGAGGACACTTCCTTGTCCATTACTAGCTCATGGTGGTTGCCAGCCATCCTTGGTATTACTTGGCTTCTAGATGCATCACTCCAATCCCTGCCTCCAGCATCGGTTGGCATCCTCTCCGTATGTCTGTTCTCCTCTTCTTATAGAGAACACCAGTCATACTAGATTAACAGCCCACCCTACCCTAGTAGGAACTCAACTAATTACATCTGCAATAACCCTATTTCCAAATAAGATCACATCCTGAGGTTCCAGGAAGGATACAAACTTGGGGGGAGAGGATACCATTTATGCAATGCACTCTTCCGCACCCATGTTAACACCTTAAGGACCACTCACGAGTTTTCTCCTGTTTCGCGCATCATCTGTTAAGGACCGCTCATGAGTTTTCTCATTTTTCACTGTAGTTATGATGATTTAAATAACGTGCAGTTTGCCCCAAAACGTGTGGTCCCTGGTGTATGTCTTACAGATTTCTATGCGGTATGAAAGGTGTTAAATAAGTCTTAGAATTTGTCTTCACCAGAATGCATGTAATACCGAGATAATTGGGAGTACAATGCCTTTTTAAAAAAATTTTATTTTCAAGTCATTTTAGATTTATAGAAGAGTTGCAAAGATAGTATAGAGATTTCCTGTATATCCTTCACCTAGCTTCCTCTAATGTTAACATCTTATAAAACTATGGTACATTTATAAAACTAAGATATTAACACTGGTAAAATACTATTAATGAATCTATACTCTTTTTAAAACAAAATTTTTTAGAGTCAGGGTCTCACTCTGTTGTCCAGGCTGGAGTGCAGTGGCCTAATCATAGCTCACTGTAGCCTCGAACTCCTAGGTTCAAGCAATTCTCCTGCCTCAGCCTCCCAAGTAGTTGGGACTACAGGTAAACACCACCATGCCCAGCTAATTTTTTGCTATGTTGCCCAGACTGGTGTCCAACTCCTGGTCTCAAGCGATTCTCCCTCCTCAGCTTCCCAAAGTGCTGGGATTACAGGTGTGAGCCACTGCTCCCAGCCTGACCTATACACTTTATACATATTGCACCAGGTTTTCCACCAGTGCCATTTTTCTATTCCAGGATCCAAACTGGAATACTGCCTTGAATTTAGCATAATGTTTTTAAGAATGATAAAGGTCAGAACCAAGATCTATCCCCAGAATCAAAACTTCACTCCAGGCTTCCTTCCTTTGCTCACCCTCCAACCTCTTACCCACCCTTGTATTTGCATTCAGCAAGTGCCACATTTCACCGGTACATCTTTCCTGTTGGGATCTGATAGTTCCAATCTTTTAGTCAGGTTAGTTCTTAATAATTTTGAGGTCATGGGACCACTCTGAGACTCTAATAGAAGCTCCAGACTCTCCTCTGAGAACAATGCACGGACAAAAACAATTTTGCATCCAATTTCAGAGTGGTCAGATAGCAATTCCCCTTACCCAGCCCCAAGGGCTTAAACCTAGGCACCACCATCCACAGTTCGGCTCCCCCAGGCATTGATTCTGCAATGAAATCAGCACAACTCACTATCAATCCCTCTCCCAAGACCGTTTCTCCAGACCCCAGGCAGAGCAGCAGTGCTCTGCACTCCAGGCTTTGACCAACCCCCGCTGTCCCGGCCACTGCCTTGGACTGAGGCTGAGAAGGGCGGGCTGGCAGAGCTCCTCCGCTGGGCACTGGAGGCAGCTGGGGTCCCCTTTCAGCCAGCCTGGCTGTCAGCATAGGACCTCCACGTGTTTTGCTTGACCCAACACCACTTCTGAGCCCACTCTCTCTGTGATGGGAAAAAATGTCTCAGAATGTAACCCTTCTTAGTCCAAAGGCATGGTATCATCTGGGTTTCAACAAAGGAAAGCTGACATGCTCTACCAACTTCAGATCTTCTGTGATTTAGAAATAACAGGGACCTTGGTCCCAAGGGCGGTGCCTGCCCACTTCTATCTTTGGAAATAGCATGCAGGGACCCCCAGGACCCCCACAGGTGCAGCCATTCAACTGTCAACCCTACATGCTCTCTTAAGCCTCCACGTCAGCCCTTGTAGCAGGAACAAAGAAAAAGGGAAACTCCATCCCTGTTCACTGCTCCCTTCAGGTTTGAGTCTCTTGCTGCAACTGATTCCTCAAACCCCGTTATGTCCCCATCACCGTGCCATCCTCAGATCGTGCTTATTTCCATCAATGCCCCATCTACCCAACTCCGTGCTGAGGACGGTCCAGGTGTCACCTGAGCTACCCTACCTTTGGTAAAGACCCCTGCAGGCTCGCTTTGCCCTGGGGCCACACTTTCTCCCCGAGGACACCCCAACCCCACCAGTGCCTCCAGCGTCAACCAGGACGGAACAGGGTTGAAAAGCAGACAAAAATTATTTCTATGGACAGGGCTGGGTCTATTCTTACCTTCCGCAAATGGTTCCCACTCATAAAACCGGCCCATGAACGGCTTGTTGTTGTAGGATGCACACTGAACCTCCCGGATACTTCTACTGCTTTCTGGACATACCTAATAAAGCAGATATTAAATACGCAATCAGTGTCCGTACTTTTCATAGCCCCAGTCAAATCCCAGGATACCTTTCCAACTTTGAATGCCAGTCCTCCTCTACCTAAACCAGGGTTTCTGAAAATTTGCTCATAACCTGTGTTAAAAATTTTAAATGCAGATCCCCAGGCTTCACTCCAAGTTTACTAACTCAGAATCTTTGTAGGGACGACAAATTTTTTAACAAGCCCCCCAGGTTAATTTTTTGCACGCCATAATTTGTAAACCACTGACATAATGACAAATCGATCTACTCCCCTCCCTCAGAGAGACTGTCCGTTTCCATCTGTTTGACTTTGCCCACTCCACTCCCCTCGCATGGAATAACAACCACAGCAAACACCTTCAGAGCCCTGACCATGTGGCAGGCACTACTATGTTGCACATGCTGCACATATTCACTCATTTATTCCTTGCAACAACCCATGAGGTAAACAGTACAGTCTTACAGATTTTTCCCAGACAGCAACCTAAAGCACAGAGAAGTCACACAGCCAGTGAGGGGCAGGGTCCGGATTCAAACCCAAGAAGGTGGTACCCACCAGGCTGTCTCTCACGGTCCTCTCCATCTTTTCTAAATTCTAGTCCAAAGTCTGCCCACCACCTAACGCAGGAATTCCCAACCTTTAGCTTGCAAAAGAATCACTCAGAGATCTTGCTGGAAACGCAAACTTCTGCGTCCCTTCCCCAGGGATTATCGTTCAGTAAGTCTGGGACGAGGTCCAGGAATCTGTATTTTATCAAGTTTACCCAGGTGATTCTGATACACTAGAATACTCAAAGACAACACACAGTCTTCTCTGGCTTATTTCTTTCTTATTTATAAATGGTAAATATGAGCAAAGTGCGACATAAAATAAATAAGTGTGAAAAAAGTAAAATAATAAGATCAGAATCTCTAATTCATACTGTGGATAAAGTATGATCTAGCTTTTTAAACCTAGCTACACACACTTAAATGTGTGTGGGGGGGGTGTGTGTGTATGTTTTAATAATCAGAAAGGGAGGGAATCTGGCCCCTTAAACACTGAAAAGCGCTGTGTAGAAGAAGTCTCTGGAATAAACGGCTAATACAACAGTTGAAAGTCTTCATGGATTTGTAAAGAAATCAACTGCATGTACCAGAAACACAGGTCTCCCGCAAGATGCAGGAACAGAGGGAGGACTGACGCCAGGCGGGCGGGAAACATCTCCTGCTTGATGAAGGGCAGTCGGCGGGGGCTGCTGGTACAAACGCCCAGGGTGGTCACAGCCCCACTGTGACCTGAGCCAAACCATATGGAGCAGGAAAGCCACGTGAAGCAGAACATGATGACAACTGGTGGGAACAAAAGGGCGGGTGGACAGGCTGGGTGGGCTGAGCTCTGACAACAAGGGAAGGGCTGACAGGCGGGAAAGCGTCTCCAAGGACTCTGGAAACCAACCTGCCAGTGGCCCTGAAGCCAAACCTGTGTAGGCTTCCAGAAACACCAGCTGTCTCCATGAACAGGTTTGGGTTAAGATGCTTTGCACAATCCTTTGGACAGAGCCAAAGTTCGGGTAGGATGTGGACAGCTGGGTGACTTGGAGAAGGTACCATCCCTGCAGCAGTCCCCAAACCTGGCTTCAAGAAAGAATCACTAGGCCACTAGGCCAGGCATGGTGGTACATGCCTGTAGCTACTCAGGAGGCTGAGGCAGGAGGATCACTTGAGCTCAAGAGTTTGAGGTTTCTGTGAGCTAGGCTGACTCCACTGCACTCTAGCCCGGGCAACAGCACAAGACTCTATCTCAGAAGAAAGGAAAGGAAAGGGAAAGAGAAAGGGAAAGGGAAAGGGAAAGGGAAGGGAAGGGAAGGGAAGGGAAAAGGAAAAGGAAAAGGAAAAGAAAAGAAAGGAAAGGAAAAAGGAAAGGAAAGGAAAAAAGAAAAACTAAAAGATTTGCTAAAAGCACAGATTCTCAAGCCTCACCCCAGGAGGGTGGGGAAGGGAGCCCAGGAATATAAGCTTTAAGTACTCCCTTGGGTGATTCTGCAGCCAGCCTGGCACCAGGCTGTTTGGCGGCAATTAAGAACCACACCCAAGCCCTAATTTCACTCCAAAGTACTTAATATGGAGTCACAGAGTGCCAGGGTGGAAGAGAAACCCAATCCCTTTAGCTTACAGACAAGAGCACTGAGGGCTGGAGAGGTGGCACACCTTGCCAAAGGCCCCACAGTGACACGGAGGCAGAGCCAGGGTGCTGACCGCCCACCTTGCCCATACTCAGAAACTAGACATCAGGTGCTGGGCCGCAGCTTTTCATAACAGAAACAGACCAGCGCAAGCAGGCTAAATGTCCCGTTCCTCAAAGGACTACGCTTACATAAAGCCAAGGGGCTCCACAATGAGGCTGTAGCCAGAAGCCACCAGTAATTAACCTGGTGGCTGTTACCAGAATTGGAAGCTGTAAACCACTAAGACTTAAGACGGTCTGCTTAACCCCTTGCTCTTCACGAGCAAAATATTGCTAATAGGTATGACCATAAACAAATACACCTTCAGATTTATCCAGAATCACTCAATACTTAATAATGTAAATGTATATTTCATGACATGAAAAGCAGTCCACAACCCATTATGTTACAAAAATGTTAAAATGATTGTGTATGTGTGTATAGAGAAAAAGAGAAAAAGAGGTTAAAAGTGTTATCTCTGGAAGGTGGGGTTATAGATGCTTTCTACTCACAATTTTTGTCTCCTTGTATTATCTAATTTTTCTGTAATAAATAATATTCATGTAATAAAAATGACAATTTGGTAGGCACAGTGGGTCACACCTGTAGTCCCAGCTACTCAAGTAGCTGAGGCAGGAGGATCACTTGAGCCCACGAGTTCGAGGCTGCAGTGAGCTAAGACTGTGCCACTGCACTCCAGCCTGGATGACAGAGGGAGACCCTGTCTCCTAAAAAAAAAAAAAAAAGGTCAATATGTCAGTATTGAGATATTCGCAGTACAGTGGCCCTTCGCCAGCTTGGCATGTGCTTGTCGTTTACAATCTTACGGTGTGTTTTCATAGCCCACTGATGCCCAGTGCTCTTACTTGCATGCATACACATCTGCCAAGCTAACTTGTGATGAGTCACTCCAGATACCCTGTTTCCTGATCACCAACGAGCTCTTTGTATCTGAGCATAGCCAGTTTCCTCCTGAGGCAGAAGGGCTTAATGTGGCATCAGAGCCATGGCAGCGGCAAAGCCACCAACAGTTGCCAGGAGCCAGCCAAGCCTAGCAGGTCCACTTTACTGTCAAGCAAGCAGCTGGCATGAAAGGTGTATCAGGAGGTGACAAGGTGCCCTGGAAGATGGGCATGGCCCTGTGTGCGACCCCAAGCAGGGACTCCCATGATGCCAGGAGAACTGCCAGTCAGAGGCAGGGTACTACTTCCTGGGGGCAGAGAGCCCTGGCCAGAGAAATGCAAGGCTCCCTGAGCCCAGATGTGGAAGTGGGTCATTGAGACAGCATTAGGGTATAGGCAAGGAAGAGAGAAGCTGGGCGTGATGAGGATGGTAAGACTCACTAGCTTTTATTGAGTACTTACTAAATGCCAGATGTTCCACCACATGATATATATATATATGTTCATTTAATCCTCACAATAACTATTATACCCATTTTATAGATTAGGAAACCAAGGCAACAAAAAGTTAAATGAGCTGTCTGAGTCACAGGGCTAGTAAATGGTAAAGCCAGGGTTTGAACCCAGGCATTTTGGGTCTAGGACCCATGCTAGTCACCACTGTGCCATGGTGCCCCTCATGATTGTGTGGACAGCAAAGTTAATTTGTGATTGGTCCTCACACAAGAGAGCCTTAACTGCTTCTTGCCCATTGTCAGGATAGGCCTGCAGGCCTCTGAAGCCTGGCGCAGTGGCTGGCCCCAGCTGCAAGGGGCAGGGAGCTGTGGAGTGAGGATGGAAACCAAGCAGGGCCTGGGAAATCCTGTTTCATGTTTCTTTTATAGATTACATCTGTTTGTACTTGTCATCCTATTATCAGTATGTGATCTCCTCTCATTTTAACAGACTCTCTGAAGTTTAAACTTCCAGGTTACAGATCCTTCTGCATTTGTTACATTTTAAATTGGCTGTTTCCTGATGTCATAGATTGAGTCGCCTTATCAGTAACGATCTCTGTATTATACTGTGAACTGACCTCGGGGCAGGTTTCCTGCAGACAGCTGGTTCTTTCCATGGGCACAGAGTCTTGCAATCTTCAGGCCAGAACATTGGGGGAAAGGCCATGTGAACAGAGATCAGGCTCATTCGGGATGGGACCCACAAAGACTGGAGCTTTACAGCCAAGTAATGCCCCTAGGAGATAACCTCCCTTCAAATGACTCCCTTCCACCCCAAAGAGGGAGGGATGTTTCCACTGCACTCTTAAGGGAAGAGAAATAAAGATGTACTTCAACATGATGAGCTGAATCCTCATAAAGCAATACAGGATACGGCCCTATCCAAAGTTCCATCTAGACAATTGCCTGGGGTTGCTATGAGTCACAAATGGTATTATGGAAAATCCAGCTACGTTTCCAGTGACCCTGGTTAATCCGAGATGACAACTGCCTGCACCAAACTTCATTGCTCAAGAGGCCACTGTCAGTAATCACACACTTACCTTTTGTTAATTCATTACTTTCATCTCCCCAGGAGACAAAGAGCATCATCCCCAAGGAAGGTGGCACCAAGGAACATGATCTTGAAGTCTGCCTGGGTCAGATATGCATTTTTTTAATCCTTTGCATTGCTCTGGATTCCATCAAAAGACCAGCTACCATAGCAACATATGATGTATTTAACATCACCACAGTGATGAAAGCTAAAAAAAAAAAAGGAAATCTAGAAAATGTCCCTGCACTGCCAGGAGAGAGTGGCTATGTGACCTTGAGCAAAACATTTAGTTTCTCAAAGCCTCAATTACTACCCCTGCCTAACAAGCCCTGCACCACGCCTTGGCCCTCAATCCCCAGGGATTTTTGTGAGGATTAAATTAGTTATACATTAAAGTTTCCAGCTCACAGTAATGCTCAATACATGTTAGCTGAATTGGAGACACCAGAGATGAATCCAGCAGTTCCAGAAGCCAAACGGGCCTGAAAGGTAGGTGTTCTGAGTAAACATTCCCTTCCTTCCTCTCTCTCCTACAGCTGGAGAGCAGGCTTCGTTTTCCAGCTATGGAGTAACATAGCCACGGGCCAACATTTCTTTCAAGCTATCCAGCACATTTTTCAAATATGTTTAATATCTCCTTTCTCAAGCCACACAGAACAAACTCAACCTCACAAAAATTCTTTTGCCACCTCCCACCACTTCCAGCAATTCTCCAGTCAGGGAACTGGCTTGTCCAAAGAGTTGGGGCAAGGCTTTGGGTTTAAAAAAATATATATGAGGTTTTCTGAAATCTCAAACACTTTTTTTTTTCCATCCAAGGGAAGTTCATAATGTTCTCCGAGAGGAAAGTGTTTCCCTCTCATTCAATACATACATCAAAGTCCCAGAGGATGTTAATAAGAATAAGCCCAACCATTCACCCAAGAGAATCTATTTTTAAGTACTCTGGACCCCTACAAATCTAGGCCTATCCCAAGAGTACTTATTCATTTCTGCCTCTTTACATTATTTATATATCTCTATGCCTATAAGAAGGTCTAAAAGAGTATGTCTTTTTTCCCAACTGATCTAGAAGTGTATGGCAAAATGTGAAGTTATTAACATTCAAAACCCTTACTCTCCCAAGAAGCATAAATTTCCCAGTGGCTGCTTCTGGTATCACATTAATGAGACTGGTTTTCTTCCCCTCTGCTATCTGTTAGGGCAGGGTGTGAAATTCCATTCAAAGGCAAATATTCATTATGTCTCTGCATGTGTCAGGTGCTGTGACTAATGAGGATGCAGAGAAGAATCTGTCATAATAGCCTCTTGCACTGGTTTTACAGGCCAAGGTGAGAAAAATACATGAACAGAAACATATAATGCAAGGAGAGGAATTTAATACACTATTTGGACACTAAATTTCTAATCTTGCAAAGCAAAGAGTTAACTGATTCTTCCTAATGTTGATAAATGAAGGAAATACAAATTCTTAATATATTAATACTACATATATAGACAAAAATATAAGTGAAAGTAAAAACGTGGCCAGCAGAGTGGGAGGGAAGGAGGGGGTTGTTTCTTCATCCCTCAGAGTAAGGAGTTGGTGGGAAGGTGATATATCAAGAAGCAGAGGTATGAGCATGCTGTTTGTCATTATAGAGAGAATGACCATATGAACTAAAAGTTAAAAATGACTGTGATTACCTCTAAGGAGAGGGACTAAGATATATCTGTCTCTATCACTGTGCTAGTTCTTACTATTTATGAAAAATGAAAAGTGACAATTGTGAACAAGTCATATGTGTGTGTATGTGTGTGATATGTGTGTGTGATTTATATGTAAAAGTCAATAAGAGAACTTTCTGTGGAAATTACACGTGGTCTGAGAGATGGAAAGCAGAATGCTACCAAAAGCACTGACACACTTCCCAGATGAGGAGTTTGGTGATAAGCTCACGATAAGAGAAACTCATGTTGAGCCCCCAGTCGGACGGCCTGTCCACGCAGTAACTGGCCCCTGGTTCCTGGCCAGCTACACATTTCACAGAGTTGCACTCAATTCTTACCCAGCCCGTTTTACCAAGTGTCTCCTTAAAACTGTAGTCAGGAAGTTGTTTGTCAGCTGTTAGCTCTTCTTTCATTCAGTATCAGAAGAGGAGTGGGGCGGAATTAGAATGTGCTTGCAGAGAGAGCACGCTTAGCTACACTTGAGATTTGTCCAACATCTTCCCTTTATTTTCACTTACTCTGAGGCAGAAACAACTCCACGTGGATACACCCATGGTCGGACGCCAGTTCCACCCCCAGGGAAATATGCTGGAGAGTCACTGATACCAGAACTCATCACATCCACGTTTAGGAAAAGCTGCTTTTAGCCCCAGGAGTTCCCCCTCATAACGTTCAGCGCACTCTGTCTAAACTCAGGATCACGCCTCCTCTGGCAGCAAAGTCCTTAAAAACTCATAACCTTCTCCCTGCCTTGCACCAGGTGACTCGCTACAGCTCCCTTCTCCAGAAGGGGCCAGGGTGTCCGGCAGTCTCCTCTCTAGGTAGAAAGTGCCGACTCAAAGGTGGGGAGAGAGACACTTTGGCCTCCAGGACAACAGGCCGAAGGTGTCTTGGTCGGTTCATGTATTTGGCAAATAACACAAACCCCAGAAAGAGCGAATAGAAAGGTATTTTCTTAACTGCATCCCTTCAAGCACCAGAAGAAATGAGGTTTGATTTCTCCTTTCCCTGTTTCGCCCCTATTAAAACCTCTAGCTCTTAAGTACTGGGCTTCAGTGAGCTTCCGCAAAGAAGCGTAACTAAGGGTAACCGCTCAATTCCTTGAGTGCCTATCACTTTTAGCCACAGCTGAGAAAGGGCAGGGCTGCAGATAAGTCAGGGCTCCCTTCCCCGTGTTGCCCCTTCACTGCTGAAGACAGACTTGTGAATGGAACCTTAACTCACTGGAAAACCATCTGATGCCACCAAGAGGTTCCCAAGCATCCTCTGTCAGCTCCTCAGCTCTTACAGGAATGCAAAGGGACTCTAGGACCCCTGGCACTTCCTCTTCCTAAAAAGCCCTCCCCTCCCCTGGAACTGCACTTCTTTAGGACGCCTTCGCAGACTGCACCCCAGCCGGGTTAATTTCCAGTGTCTGGGGATTTCAAAGTGCCTACGTGGCATGAGCCGTGGCGCGTACGATCTGCACTGCTATTACCTAGTTATGAATCTATCTTTCTCACTGGACTCTGAGCCACATAGGGCAAAAGCTTGCTCTAATCTCAGTGTCCCCGACCCACAGTCTAACACCTGACCCCACTCAATCAATACCAATGCTGTGCTTATGGACTCCAAGCAGGAGCCTGTGATAGGGAGTGTTTGATAGACTTGGGATCGGATGGAGTGTTGCCTCCACCACATACAGACTGCCTGAAGGAGACTCTTGCACTGATAGATGTCTGAGATTGACACCCACTCAAAAAGACCATAGATTCTCTGTATATACGGGAGTGTGTCACCTTAACTTGCTGATACACACTATAGGCAAGGAAAAAAAAGACCTTCCCTATCTTTAAAGTGTACACTCAGAGATCATTAGTGCTGACATTTACTATTGATTTTGCAGTATTTCATAGAAGACATCTTATATGAATTGAACAATCTTAAAGACATGCTAGAATGCTTAAAATTCCCAGATGACACCATAAGGTAGGGCTTAATATTAAACATGCACATTGGAGGGTGCAAAGAATTCATTGACATGAAGCTGGTTATCTACAGTTTCACTTTTATCACTTTAAAACCATGACCAAAGGGTGATTACACTGAAACTACATCACAGCTGAAATGCTGGGTCTCTCAGCAATCTTGTTTTATCATTGGGCAAAGGGAAAGGACTCTCAATCACAGCTGACACAGAGGACAAAGGGGGACTCTGAGCAAGTCTGGCCATTTCATACACAAGTTTTATAAGTTACTGCTTAGAACTTGGAAGCTATTCAGATACAGGGAGAGCTTACTCCATTCTTACCTGCAGAGAGGTATGTAACTCACATTCACTTAGCCAGGTCCAAACGGTTTACTTACTAACAGTGCGTTGGCACCATGCCAACCTCCCATATGCCCAATCTTGTCTGAACCTTGTGTCAACCCTAAAGGGGAATGGATTGTTATTTTCTGCCCTTTTCCGATGGTCCTCAGAGAGTTAAGTGATTTGTCCAAGGAAACTCAGTTCCCCAGAGTCAAAGCTGGGGTTTGATCCAGCCCAGCTCCACTCCCAGATCCGTCACTCACTATCCCATCCTGCCTGCAGGTCTAACATCCGATTAAACCAGTTGATTAGAGTTGCTCTCTGACTTTTCACTGTGTATTTATTGTTTTATTTATTTTTTGAGACAGAGTCTCACTCTGTTGCCCGGGCTAGAGTGCCGTGGTGTCAGCCTAGCTCACAGTAATCTCAAACTCCTGGCCTCAAGCGATCCTCCTGCCTCAGCCTCCCGGGTAGCTGGGACTACAGGCATGCGCCACCATGCCCGGCTAATTTTTTTTCCTATATATTTTTAGTTGGCCAATTAGTTTCTTTCTATTTCTAGTAGAGATGGGGTCTTGTTCTTGCTCAGGCTGGTCTCGAACTCCTGAGGTCAACGAATCCTCGCGCCTCAGCCTCCCAGAGTGCTAACATTACAGGCGTGAGCCACCGTGTCTGGCCTGTATTTTAAAAGTTTCCCACGCATCTATCTCATGTACGAAGGTCAAGTAAGGCCCATGTGGCATCTCCCCATTTTGAGATGTTAAAAAACAAATTCCCCATTAAGACTGTGATTATTTAAAGTGGACAGGAGACGAGGAGGGGCAGGAAGGAGAGTTCCCACTACCTGGCAGGCATCGCAGCACCTGAGATTCTGACGCATCCTGCCTTCCTGTCTTTGGCTAAGCTGTTTCTTTTGCTCCCAAATGCTCTTTTCTCTTCTCCGGCCATCCTCGAAAGCCTCACTTGACTGTTCCCCTCCTCACTGGAGTCCTCCCCAACCTACGGCCCCTGTGCTCTGAGTTCTTCCTCCTCACGAAGTGCTCCAGCACAGCACATGACTGACAGTAGCTTCCTCCCCATTGGACCATTAGGGTGTGGAGGGAGGGGCCGTGGCCAGTGTTGAGACCCTGTTCCGAGCTATGTAAGCCTGAAAAATCACCTGCCTCTAATTCAGACTACTCGTCCTATTCATTACCATACATCCCAGAACCGGGCCCTCAACTGCTGGGGTAGTCTTAGGACGGGGGTATTCCATCAAAGTCGGGGTGGGATATACCAGGCACTTAGTTTAAGGGATAAAGTTCTGAAATCATCAGAACTGTCCCGCCTGTCCCAGCCTTCATTCCCTTCTTGTTCTGCTCCCCAGTAATAACTGGGAGAGATCTCTGGATGCGTGCATTATTTTTTAATCTTCGGAGAGGACACAAATGATAACCTGAATTACCTGTTGGATTAGTAAGGTTTTTCACAATATTGTCCTATACCTTTTTCCTGTTTGAGTAGGGATATTTCCCTAATTGGGGGATCCACGTCATCTCTTCATGTTGAACACTGGGAGGATAGGCAAATGTCTACAGGAGGTGATTCATGTGCGGGTGCTGGAGTGTAGGAGCCCCTGTGGGGAGTGGGCAAAACAGATTTAACATAGCAGAGCTGAGACTGCTCTCCTTAGAAAGCCCTGCTTGCAAGGTTGGTCTGTGGCTGACATCTGGGAACCTAGATTTTGGGAGGATTCCCAACACTCCCTAAATAATAAGAGTGGCTTACTATGCCTAAATCTAGTTTATGCTGAACATCTGATTTCCTTTTGGGAGTCTGGAATTTTGGTACGTGGCAGGCAGAGGGTGCCTATGTGACCAGGCATCAATAAAAACCTTGGTCACAGGAGGGCTTCCCTGGTAGACAGCATTTCACAAGTATTGTAACAATTCTTCGCTGGAGGAGTTGAGCATATCCTATGTCTCTTGGGAGCTTCTGCCTGGTTTCCTATGGACTTGGCCCCATGTGCCTGTTCTTTTGTTAATTTTGCTTTATTTATTCAATTCTTTCGCTGTAATAAATCATAGTCACGAGTGCAACTATACACTGAGTCTTGTGAGTCCTCCCAGGGAATCATCAGACCGAGGAGTGGTCTTGGGGACTCCTGACAGAGAGAATTTTAAAGAAATCACAGGGTATGGCCCAAACCACAAGAAGCGCTGGGCTCATGCAAAGAAGATATGCAATAATGGGACCTCTAAGGAATGACATCTCTCAGTAAGGGTAAGTAGGATGTGGACTCGGGGCAGTGGGGCAGGAGGAGGACACTGTGCAAAATATCACAGGGAAAAGAAGGGAACTGAACTATACACTCCTGCGTAAACATTTACTTCCTTGTCCTGGGTTGGAGGCTTTGTTTTGCTTATTTCCAAAATGCCAGATGACATCATGAACTCACAAGAATTTTCCACGATTCCTTGCAATTCATTCTCCTCTGTGGTGCAGTTACCGCAGCACCCGGGGAAGCCACAGCTTCTCCACGGGAGAACAGCCCTGCTGTTGGCAGCATAGGTCTGGCAAAAAGTGCATGCTTTAAAAATGTAAGTTAAATAAAAGAAATGCTAAGCAGATATCAGCTCCACATAGATGCCAAATGCTCTCTTTCTTTTCCCTTTTCTTCACAGTTTACTTGGTCTTCAAAATTAAGAGATGTACTAGTCAATGGGAGAATGTGTTCTACTTCGCAAATGAATTCATTTCATTTTCAAAGAACAAAATGGATATTCAGGAAAAAGGCCAATGTCTGATCATGAAGTAATTCCCTACTTCTCGATTTACAAACCTCTGTCATAACATCTCCTCATTTGACCTTCGTTACAGCTCTGTGAGGTAGACAATATGATTTTTATCTTTTATCTTCCATGGCACCTCATCCATTACGAGACAAGCGGTGATGCTCAATGAAGATGCACTGGTTGGTTGATTAGTTACGGCTTCAGAGAAATTACTGCTTTATAAAAGTTAATAATTCCTGACGTCTGTCAGTGGAAGAACAAGCTAAAAAGCAATCCAGGCATTCAGTGAAATTATTAAGATCACAAATTAAGTCATTTCCATGGACTCTATAGCAGGAAATATATTTTTAATGAGGAAATTGAAGCTAATATATAACAGCTGTCCTGTTACCCAGTAACAGAATATTAAGGCAGATTAAATTATTAATGAAAAATATAGCAGATTGGAAATTTATCCTCCTCACATTCTCTCACTCCTCTCTCTTTTATACATGATTTTTAAGCTGATATTTTAAAAAACACATTTGGTTGCCTTAGACAGTTTACACTGATAAACTATTCACTAGCTGCGGAATCTTCAGGAAGTTATTTGACCTCTCTTTGCAGCTGTAGAACGGAAAGAATCGCAAACTCATAAGGTTAAGGAGAGGATTAAATGAGGTAAGATAAGTGCTGAGCACAAAGCCTGGCTTGTTGCGAGCTTTTAATAATGGTAGAAACTAATAAAATGCATGGAGATAGAATCAATAAATATTTAGTGAACTAATACCCAAAGTGCCCATACACATCAGTACAGCTGTACAGGCTCTAAAACTATCCAACGACTTCTAGACCAGTTAGCGACCAAATGCTGCCTAGAGGCCTCCGAGTGCCGTCTGTCACCCCAGCTCCTTCCCTAAAAGGAGAAGACTCTTCACAACTTCACGATCAGACTTCTTTATGACACAATACCTGAAGTGTTTATGCCTGCAATAGCAGGGAGCCCCCAGGAAACTCACTAGCCGGTACCTCCTAAAACCCCCACCGCCTTGGCACCACCACTGATTGCCCTAAACCAGTCAAAGTGCACCTGCCCCAGAGTAAATATTGCATTTGAGTGAAGAATAAATAATGTTGACGTAAGTCACTGGGAATTTGGGGGTTGTTTGTTATGCAGCACTAACTAATTAATACCACCTCTAAGTGATGGTCAATAAGTGATTCAAGAAGCTATGCATAAGTCACTAAAGGAATAACCTTATAAAAAAAGAAAAGTATATGGCAAGAATAGATAGAAGAGAGAAGGAAGGAAGATAAAAAGGTATGCTAACATGGTTTAGAAAACCACACCCTTGCTCGTCTCTGTGATAATTTGCGGAATCTTCAGCAAGTTATTTAACCTCTCTTTGCAACTGTGCAATACAGAGAATAGCAAACTCGTAAAGTTAAGCAGGGGATTAAATGAGGTGAGTAAGAAAAGTGGTACGCCGGGACAAGCGCAGCACAACAGACAGGAAGACAGGAGCGGCAGCTGTTGCGGGCCCAGCGCTGGGTGCGTGCGCACACTCACGTTGGTGTTGCACAGCTTGTACTGCCGATAGGCTCCAACGCACGAGATTGCTGTGGATCGAGGAGGCTGGGAGAAGCTCTGAGCTGCCCTGCGGGCCCCCACACCATGGTTGCTGCTTGTTTCCGGGCTGTGGAAGAGACTTGAAGCTGCAGGGAAGCCTTGGTCATGGGTCAGAGGCAGCTGGTAGACGGAGGCCTCGGAGGCCTGTAGTCCAGAACGGGGGCCGCTGTCACTTTGGTACAAAGGCCCATGTTGGGGGGCCCGGTGGGCTGGCAGGCTGTAGCCATGCCTAGGAGCAGACTCCCCTTGGGACCTGGAATGCCGCGATGAGGGCTTCTGTCGGCGAAGCCTCTGTGGCGTGTGTGCGGTGTCCGTCTGCAGTGGTAAGATGTACGGGGCCTTCCCATAGCCATACTTGCCGGGGCCGATGGGACCTCGGGTCCTGCTCCTAAAGAGAGACACACAAGAGAGGAGATGAACGGTCACACAAAATTTCACACTAACTCAGAAGCTCTCGTGCACGGTAGAGGGGACCAGCAGGAACAAAAGCTCAGGAGGGAGAGGAGGGCAATTCAGAAGAAGGGAACATCACAGAGGCTGGAACAGAGGCTGGCGTGCAGAATGAAGGTGGGAACCAACAGGGGGTGAAGAATGAATGAAGTGAGTGGTTGGAAATGCAGGTAGAATTATAATCTGTGGTCAGTGCATGATTTTTATGCAAGGAGTTTGGGCATTTTTGTAGGTCATAGGGAACCACTGAAGGTTTTTTGAGAAGTATAAATTTCAGCCATGGTAACTTTCCTATTCACTCTTTCTGATAATACACTTTTTCTCACTCAACTGTACCTGATATTTCAGACCCTGTTACCATTAGCATTCATACCCAAAGAGCTTTTCAAGGTAAGTAGAATTTAGCTAAGCAACCAAATTCTAATGCAGTCCCAAGGCCTGACTTGTGCTGATAAGAATCCTGAAAAGACTAGACGGGCTTGAGCAACTGGCTACTCTATCACTCTTGAGACAACCCATGCTAAGCAACGGGTAAATGGTCATCTTCACACTGGATAGATCTTTAGGCTTTGTAAAGACCCACTGCCTTGTGAGACTTTATGAACTGGATTTCCAGGGGAGTAGGATCCTTGATTTGTAGCATTTGCCCATTTCTGTAGTGTAAATACTCCTACCATGGCCAATTTCAAGCTACCAATGTGAAGACACAATCAGCTCTAGTGCACAAGTGAAAACCAACATAAATTTATTGTGCAACTATGTTTGCGAAATACAGAACTAAGAGTGGTGAAGAAATACAAAAATGAATCAGACATGGTTCCCAAGACCCCAACCCTACACGTGGAAGCAACTAGAACGCAATGCAGGGTGGGTTAACACCTTTCGTACCGCATAGAAATCTCTAAGACATACACCAGGGACCGAATGTTTTTGGGCAAACTGCACGTTATTTAAATCATTATAACTACAGTGAAAAACGAGAAAACTCGTGAGCGGTCCTTAACAGATGACGCGCAAAACAGGAGAAAACTCATGAGCAGTCCTTAAGGTATTAAGGGCCTTAGAGGCGATAGGCTCTGCCTCGAGGGGGGAGGGGGGCATGGGCAATATACATAACTGTAATATTTGTACCCCCATAATATGCTGAAATAAAAAAAGAAATTAAAAATAAATAAATAAATAAATAGTGCTTTGGGAAACTCTGAGACAAGAGAAAGTACTTCTACCTGGAGGGATCTGAAAAGGTTTCACCTTCACTGGGCTGAGAGTTGAGAAGCACAGGTTCCACATCTCTATGGAAGGACTTAAATAAGTCAACTAACTCTTACTTATATATGTAAAATGACTGAACTGGATTAAATGACCGCCAAGGTCGCTCCAACTCTAAAATTATGTGCTTCCATAATAATTAAATCTATATTTATGTAAAATTGGAAATGTGCCCAAGGGTTTCTGCAGGATGGCCCCATTAAAATAAGCACATTAAAATAGCAATCAAGGTGAAACATTGATTTCTGCCCTCATGAGAAAATTCTTTCTTCACTCTGCATAATCACCGAATATAAAATTTAACAGACCACAACTAATTATTAACATCTTTATCACTAATTGCACCTCCATTCTTAGCTGATACGGTTTTGAATTAAACCACCTCTGCAGTGTTTATTTTGCCTTTAGGCATTTCTCAATTAATCTTGGCAAGACTTGGGACTCTGTTAATGATGGGGGCTTTAAGAGATGCAATTAAGAAGTTAATCTTAAAAATATATATAACTTGAATGTAATTTGCCTTTTTCTTTCTTGTGGCAGGCCAGGTAAAATGAATGACATCATGCAAAGGCAAAGGAAAGAATTTCTGTGTGTGTGTGTGTGTGTGTGTGTTTAAGACCTGAAAGCTACCAAAATTCTAGCCTCACAGTAAGTACTGGGTGGAGACCCTCGCTGAAGACAATAGAGAAAGGAGTGTGCACAGGAATCTCCCGCATCTATTAAGCTGCAGCTTCTGGCTGAGGAGCTGTGGGGAGAGGCCTGAGCCTGAGAGTCTGCATTTCCAGCAAGTTCCCAGGAGATGCCAGTGCTGCTGGTCCACAGACTCACAGCTTTGAGGAACAGAATCACAGAATAAAATTGAAATTCCGGACAAAAAGGTGAAAATTCAACAGTACAAATTACCATTTTTAATGGAGAAAGACAGAAGTCCTGGCCTCATCTTCGTTTATAAATAAAGATGATAATAGTACCTCGGTAAAGGTAGTCGTAAATGCAAACAAAAACCCTCCAAGTTTGCGGCAGATGGAGGTACAGAAGATCTGCTGGCCGGGGACAGGCTGCCCTGCTGTAGCTCACCGAGTAAGCACAGATGGACCACTACTGACCCGAGCGTGCTGCTGGGGAGCAGAGGCAGAACCTGCTATTGGTTGATGACTTGTCAGCGTCCTCCCAAAGGCTGCCCATCACCCCTGTGGGGTAACATATACAAGCACACATGTATCTTTGAATTCATGTTGCCTTGTGGGAGGCTCTGCCTAAATTGGAGACCACTTCAGACCCCCTGGAATAGCAACATCACTGGAAAGACGGTGGTGTGAAAGCAAATGGCCAGTTAATTCTCATAAACTAAAGAGAATGAGCAACAAGTTGGGTTGTGATTATGAGAGATCTGATTTCTGAGTATTTGACTCAGAACACTTGGACAAGCAGCAGATTCATTCCCACTTGGCCAGGAAACATTTGTTTCCCTTACAACTGGTCAGAGCTAATAACCCTGACAGTTCCGAATGGCCTCGTCCCCACCAGGACGGAGTCCATCTGGCCGCTTTCAGGGGGGCCTCCATGGAACTGGGAAGATTTATGCAGAATTGTGATGATAAGTACACATGTGGCTGTGGAGATCTGTGTGGCCAGTTAACCCTTCTAGGAGAACATGCAGTAGGTGCCCAGGGGGGCTGTTAAGCTGAATAATTCTGCGTGGTCTCCCCAGAACCCATCCCTGGGATTTTACTTTGGAAGTCCTACTTGTCAAAGCTGTGGCTAATTTCTAAAAGTTATGTCTTGAGAAAGAAACTAGAAAAAGTAGTTTGCAGATCAGAGACGTGGGGGTCAGCATAGGTTAGTGGTTCATGACATGGACCCTGAAGCCAGGTTTCCTGAGTTTGAATCCCAGCTCTGCCACTTGCTAGTTTGGGAACGTTGGGTAAGGTACTCAATCTTTTTACACTTCAGTTTCTTCAAGCAGGGCCAGGATTAGGATGAGGTCAGCAAAGCACCTAGGATGCAATATTAAAGGAGATACAATCAAGGTAATGCAAGTGCTGGTGGGAAACTGAGGGTGATGTCTCATTAAATGTTGTGCCCTAAGGGCCTCTCTGGCCTCACTACAAGCCCAGTCCTGGCTTTTTATTCACTTTTAAATAAAGATGATAACAGTACCTTCATTAAATGTAGTTGTAAAAATTAAATGACAATAAGAGCAATAGACCTAATGCTTTGCACAGAGAATGCAGCACCTAAGTATTTGCTTTTTAAAAAAATGCTCAGCTTGGCCATTTAATAGCTCTACAAACTTTGGCAAATAATGTACCCTCAGTTTTCTTATCTGTAAAATAAGAGTATGTCCATTTCACATTCACCAAGATGGCTATAATTAAAAAGACACATGATAGTAAGTGTTAGGGAAGATAAACTGGAATCTGCATACATTTCTAGTGGGAATGTACAACGGAGTAGTCACTTTGGAAAACTATCTGGAAGTTCCTCAAAAAGCTCAATGTAGTATTACCATACGACCCAGAAATTCCAGTCCTAGCCATATACCCAGGAGAAATGAAAACAAACATTTATACATAAACTCGTACACAAATGTTTATAAAAGCATTATGAATGATAGCCAAAAGGAAGAAACAACCTAAATGCCTATCAACTGATGTCCTTATAAACAAAAACGTGGTATGTCCATAGAGTGGATTATTATTCAGCCATAAAAGGAATGAAGTGCTGATATATACCATAACACAGATGAACCTCAGGAACATTCTAAGTGAAGGAAGCCAGACACATCTTGCATGATTACATTTACATAAAAATGTACAAAACAGGCAAATCCACAGAGACAAAAAGTGGTTTCTGGGGGCTGGGGGCAAGAGGGAACAGGGAGTGACCGCTAATGGGCACAGGATTTCTTTTTAGGGTGATGGAAATGTTCTGCAATTAGATAGTGGTGATAGTTGCCAACCTTGTGTCTACATTAATACTACAACTACTGACTTATACAGTACTTTAAGATGGTGAATTTTATGGTATGTAAATTATATCTCAATAAAGCTCTTATGTTTTAAAAATGAGAGCATGTGTCATTCCCATCTTGCCTACTTACAAGGATGTTGTAAAGATCAAATTGAGGTTGCCAATAGCAATGCATTTTTTGAATCTGAAAGCAGTTTTTATCATTCGTTTTCCATCATTTGTTTTAGCAACACTTAACAAACCTTTATTGAGCAACAAACCTTTGTGAGCATCATGTATGATTTTTTTTCTACTTTTTCACATTTCCAGCCCTGTCAACATAAGAAAATGCAAAGCCCCCTCCCCCACAGCATGGCCCAATGACAAGAGCGGGACAGTGGACAGTAAGGGTTCTGACACCAGGTTCCAGTCCCAGTTCATCCAATGGGTGTCTGGGGAAATTGCTGTGTCTTGAGATAATGGCCGCAAGTAGCCTGTTTTACAACAGGCTGGCTGCCGTCCAGGGCTCAGTGTGTGTGATCCTGTGCAGCTCTGTGATGTTATCGCTGAGCCGTTAGTGTGATGATCCAAGCAAAGACCCCACATCCTGTCTCCCTCTTCACAACTCCACACACTCACCCTGGAAATGTGTCATGTACAGTCATCACCTGGAACTGACAACTGCCACACTTCTCTTTCCTGTCGAGACCCCTCTCCTGAGCATCAACCCCACATGCCCAGCTAACCTCTAACGCAGAGCCTGCGATGTGCACACAGAGCACCGGGGGTGTCATCAA
The DNA here is from genome assembly GCA_008086735.1 of Cheirogaleus medius. Taxonomy (NCBI): domain Eukaryota; kingdom Metazoa; phylum Chordata; class Mammalia; order Primates; family Cheirogaleidae; genus Cheirogaleus; species Cheirogaleus medius. The sequence continues at coordinate 12,436,795 of VBSM01002959.1, read as the reverse complement.
AATGCAGCTTCTGATTCAGCAGGTCTGGGGCAGGCCCTGGTTCTGTGTTTGTAACAAGCTTGAGGCGATGCCCATGCCGTGGGTCCAGAAACCGCGCTTCAATAGCTCCATCTAGACATCTCCACCGACACTTCAAACTCAACACATTTCTTTTCCCCACAAAACCCCTCCCGCTCTAGTTCCTCCCATATTCTCTAGCTCAGTTGTCCTTAAACTGGAGCGAGCATCAGAACTACCTGGAAGACTTGTTACAACAGACAGTTGAGCCCCACCAGCGAAGAGTCTGATTGAGGAGAGTTGGGTGGGACCTGAGAGTCTGCACTTATAACCAGTTCCCAAGTGACGCTGATGCTGTTGGTCTGTGGGCCACACTGGGAGAACCACTGCCTGTCTCACTCCCAAGTGCCACCACGATCCCCTGAAGTCAACAAGCTCTTCCGCGCACCCCTCCTGTCTGCATTGGGGCCACACTCAGCTTAACCACCCAACCTGTACAGCATGGCCCTGCTGCATCTCTGTCAGCCTGGCACTGCATGGACCACCACCCACCCTCCCTGCAGCTCCCCACAGGCCAACCCAGTTCTTCCTCCACGCTCTGGCCCATGCTGCTCCCCCCTCCTCAGCTGCTTCCCCAGCTCCATTGCCTGGAACAACCACCTAGTTACTCTGCAGGACTCAGCTGAAGCATAACGTTCTCAGTGAAGTTCTTCCTGCTCCAAACTCCACTCCAACCCTCCACTCCGCAGATCGGTGCCCTTTCTCTTTTGTCCTTCCATTGGACCTCATGTAATTGTCACAGCCTAATCTGCTTTTATTATGCTTGTTTACATGCCTGCTTTAGCTCACTAGAACTGCAGGCTCCTTCAGAGAAGGAACTATGTCTTACTTGTCTTGTATCCCATAAACTACTACAATGACCAGCACATAATAGCTACTCAATAAATGATTGCTGAAAAACTAAAACAACAAATGAATGAATGGCTCAAACGGCTATTGACAGAAGGAGAAAACCTCTCCATTACTGCACTTGTTTAATTTCTGTTAAATGGAGTATTAAAAGCCTGCTGAAGAATTGTGGCACTGAGGACAAGGCCACCTCCCTGTATGTAGGAATAAAAGTGTCACCTGTTGTGTGAGAGTGTTCCTGGTATCAAACACCTAGAGAAGAAACAGGTCCTTAGAGTAGAAAGGAGGAAGCAGCAGGGGCTTGGACTCAGCCTTTATTCTCAAAGGAGTGAAGAACTAAGAGGTCAAGGGTGTTCCATGCACGCCTGTCAGAGCTGGGAAGCCACCAGGCAAGGCTGTCTGCAGCCTGTGGTTAGAAGAAGGCTCCCACCTCTTTTCCAGTACAGACTGGAACGAGCAGAATGAGAACCCTGCCCTCCAGAAGCCAGGCTGTTTGTATTTCTTAGTCTCTCCATGTTTATTTCCATTTTGTTTTCCCTTAGAGCTCAGTCAAGTCTCTGCGAGAGGCCCAGCCTCTCTCAGCTGTGCTAACATGAACCCCACTCAGGCCACAGCATCCAACAGAGCGACAGTCCTCGGGACAGGCCAGCAAGGGACCGCAGGAGGGGAGCCCAGGAGCCCCAGGGGAAATAGGAGCTCAGGAAAGGAGCCTGGCGGAGAAGCCAGTGACCCCTGCTCATGTGCAGTTTCCTTGTGCTGCTTGCCCTGGGAGGCTCTGGGTTTCACAGCATTAAGGGAAGTGCCATTCCTCAGAGCCACGTACCGAGTGGGAAATTCCTCCATGGGGAAGACGAGAAAGAGCCTTGCGGGACTTGTCTACATACATGATTATGTATTCCTGGACACAGCTGGCTGACGGGGTAGAAGTAAGTCCCTGTACTACATTCTGTCCAGAACACCTAAGACGCCACTGAATCTTACTACATCTAATAAATAACGTCCATATGATTTAAACAGATCCTTCACGCCACTGTGCCCTGTTATTTGCACTGTGCCCTGTTATTATATATCAAAACTAAACTATTACTAAGACAATGTTTTGGGGCAAATTTATCTGGCTAGTGTTAGCACCAAAGACAGAAATAAGCAGCGAAGTGTCATGAGCTCCCAGTTACAAACGTGGGGACGCTGCCGCCACACCAGCCTCGCAAACGTGCACACTCTTCCTCCCTTCTCCTCAAACTGAGGACATACAGCATTTCCACTTGGTACTTTACGCTAGGAGAGGGAGGACGGAGATGTGATTTGCAGTGATTACCAAGTGAAATGCTTTTTTTCTAAAATCCATTAGTATTACCAAACGTAACTTTTAAAAAGGTTTTTATAGACATTTAAAACTGGGCAGTTTATACCTAGGAATTATTCTTCTCAGGTGCTTACAGAAATACGCAGAGACACGCGCTCAGGGATTCTCCCTGCAGCCCGTTTAACTGGCAGAACACCTGAAATCGCAGTAGGACAGTGATTTGAGGAGCTAGCTCGTGCATTTCTCCTTTTCAGTAATCCCTCTTTCCCCCAAAGTTCCTCTAGAATGACATTGAGGATTACAATGCCAGAGAATGGAAGACTCAAAAATCAGCACAAGGACAGAAAAGGTTTCTTTAAATTTGAAAAACTGGGCCTTGTCAGTCAAGAGCCAAAGTCCAGGGCACAGAGGGCAGACGTATAGCTTACGCCAGCAGTCCCCAACCTTTTTGGCACCAAGGACTGTTTTCACAGAAGACAATTTCTCCACAGACTGGGGAGTTGGAGGATGGTTTCAGGATGATTTAAGCACATTGCATTTATTGTGCATTTTATTTCTATTATTATTACATTGTAATATATAATGAAATAATTATACAACTCACCATAGGTCGGGGACCCCTGGCTTATAGCATAGACTATGAAGAAGGTGCTAAGACCTTGGGATGATCTTTCCAAACCAAAGGAAATTAAGAGTTGACTAGCAGGCAATGAGAGAGGAACCCCGGCGCAGTAACCAGAGATTAGGCCAGACGCTGTGGCCTGGAATGGGGAGCAAAAGAAACCCCAGATATATTTAGGGGCCTGAGGACAGAAGGGACCTGCCTGCTTTGTGAGGGAGCCCACCTCTAACACAGCACCTGACCTGGACATGGAGCGAGGTGTCAAAGTGGAGAGGCCCTCCTGGCAGTGGGTGTCCCTGGGGAGGACACAGAGCACATGGCTGTTGGTGCCGGGAGGCCAGGAGGACACAGGCAGAGATTTCGGCAGCAGTTCACAGCAAAGCGCAAGGTGGCCAGGGAAATAAAGCAGACAGTGTGCTCCCTTCGCCAAGGCTGCACGGAAGCCCCTCATCTGGGGATCCAGGTCACACCCCCGGGAGGAGGGAAGGATGGGAGGATGAGGGTGAGGAGGAGAGTCCTGGCTGAGTCGAGTATGAATGCTGAACTGATGATGCTTAACCCGAAGTGTCTGAGCATCGCAGTGCCCTGCGATTGGCAGAGCCTTTCTGCAACAGCAGAAACCGTGGCTCCTGAACCACACTTAGGTACAGAAAAATAAACTGTGTTCTGCAAACCTGAGTTGTGACTGTAAATTATAAATCTGAAACACAACCTAAGCATCCTTAAAGAGGGAAATAAGGAGCTAAATTAAAGTTAAATTGCAGCACATTCAGATCCTGGAGTATTATGAAGCTGTTTAAAAGAATGAGGTAGATGTGTCATATACTGATATAGAAAGTTTGCCAAAACACTGTTAAGTAAAAAAGAACAAGACACCAAAGACACTAAACTGAGGACACTAAACATGCCGCCATTTGAGTTTTTTTAAAAAAAGAAAAAGGAAAAGGAAAAAAGTGTATACAATATATAAAAGTTCATGCATATGCAAGATGCATTTCTTAGTGATAAAAACGGGCTGGGTACTGATTTTCTCTGGGCAGCAGACACAGTGGGGTGGAGTTGGGGCAGACTCATTTGTCACTTCTGACCCTTTGTACTGCCATTAAAATTTTTTTTGTCTTTTGCACAAATTTTCAATATACGAAAATAATATAAAAAGGAAAAACACTAAACTGTTTTCCATTGAATTTTTAAAGATATAATTTAATATAACTTGCCCCCTCCAAATCTCACGTTGAAATTCCATCTCCCGTGTTGAGTGGGAGGTTGCGGGACACGGGGCAGATCCCTCATGAGTGGCGGGTGCCCTCCTGCAGCAAAGAGTGAGTTCTTGCTCTATGAGTTCACACGAGGGCTGGGTGTTTAACCGCGCCTGGCCCCACCCCTTCCTCCCTCCCTTCCCTTTCTTAGCAGGGGACACATCTATCTGCTCTCCTTCTGCCTTGGCGGAAGCTCCCTGAAGCCCTTACCAGAAGCAGACGCCGGGGCTGTGCACGTACAGTCTGCAGAACTTGAGCCCAAAAAACCTCTTTTCTTTATAAATGATCCAGTCTTAGACATTCCTTTACAGCAACGCAAAACATTTCTAACATGTGACTGTTTCTAGATGTGGGGAGGAGCTAGAGAAGCAAGTCCCGAAACCTCCTGTCAGAATTCTCCTAAGGCTGTGTCTGCTGTGTGAGCAACATGGAAAGGGGAAACCAAGTCAGTAATCTTCATACTTAACTACACAGACATTTTGACTGGACATAAAATACAAAATACCTTATAAATAGGCTGTAAGCCCCAAAGACTGGAGATAGCTAGGGGACAACATACTCCTCTGAGACGTCTCTGACAACAACAGAAAAGTCAAATATTCCCAGAAGGAGTTGAGATCAGCAGAGACTACCAGGTCTCATGCCCAGGTGGAAGCTTCTTAGGGTCTGAATATGCTTGGGTCTCAGAGCCCTGGGAGGAAGAGCCACGACTCTGTGATGTCCAGTCCAGTATTTTCAGTGATGACAAGGACCCCAGGGCAAATTCCCAGCGTGGCGACCAGCATCCCCATCTGTCAGGTACCCCAGTTAGGAACCTCACGCACTTGTGACTTCTTTCTCCACAGGATTTGTCTTTCTAAGCACAACCCTGGTCACTGCCCTCTATTTAAAAGACCGCATGGCGCATCTCTGCCTACAAAATCAAGTTTAAACCTAGACGGCTTTAGGGAACAGGGCTTAATGTCATGTCCCATCCTCTGTCATATAGTCTCAGTCTATCTTCTCAGACTCAACTCCAGTCTTACCTCCTTCCCCCTGGCTCCTGACCCCGCCCCTACACTTCCCAGCCATAACGGATCACTCACCATTTCCCAACACACTGGGGCTCTTATGCCGCAAGACCCCGCCTGGAACCTTATCCCACCTACTTCTGTACTTCCAGGCCCAACAAAAACACGGGCTCCCATGTGCTTTCCCCTACGGTTGGTGCTCTGGGAGGGGGGCGGGGGCAGTCTGCAAACTCCTTTGCCATGGTATTAACACTGTATCTGGGTAACGTTGCTAAGTAAAAGGCCTGGCTTCCTCATAAATCTTTTCCTTCTCCAGGGCAAGGCTCGTCAGTTTCTTATTCACACGTGCATAATCCCTGAGACTAGCCCGGAGTCTGACACAGAGGCACACTGTAAATGTTGCAGAAATAACACAGGGGAAGGACCAGAGCTTGACTTCTCAGCATTTCTAACGAATGGGTCAATAAAGGCTACTGCTTTTATTAAATAGTAGACAAAAAGGCTATGAGTCCCATTAAGCAAGGAGTCAAGGCAGCCCCGCCCATGTGGATGGGAATCAAAGGGAGCTGGCAAAATTAGGTCAGTAGCCAGGGGCCACCTAGAAAGACCTAAGCCCAAATTAAAGTGGAGGAAAAACGGGAAGGAGCAGCAGCTGTGGACCAGAAATATGTGTGCTCACCAAGGAGGCACATGATCCAAGGCAAGCTGGACAGAGGGGAGTTTACAGCCCAAAACTGAAAAGACAGCTCTGTTCTCCTAAAACTCGCCCCATTCCATTATGAGCACCTGCCAAAGGGAGAAAGGATATCATGTGCTAAGTTCAAAGAAGCTGCAAGCAAATGGTTTAGGTTGAGTGCAGATGTCTTCTCAGAAGTTCTAAGACTGAAACTGCTGCCAAGGCTGTTCTAGGCAATAAATTATCTGGTGTCTATGGAAGATAAGAGGCAAAATGCTGACCACATAGGGAAATAAAAATAAAGATGATGAAAATGAAAGTTGTCCTGGTTGCCTACTATGTGGCGTACATTGCCCCATACGTTAGCTGTAGGTTCGGCAGATCTGCAGCTACTGCAGGTCTGGGTTTAAAGACCAGTGTGAGGATCAGCCAACAGGTTTGCTCTAAGTCTTCAGGAAAGAAGGACCCCACCGGCTTATGGGGGACAGACACAGGGGGAAATGATGAATTTGTTCTAACAGAGGGAAAGGAAAGCAATCTGCCAGGAGTAAGGAGGCAAGCGAGCGAGGCAAAGGAAGCAGGAAGGTGCTTTTAGAGCAACTCAGAGTTTAAAAGACCCATTTTGCACCAGGAAGGCAAGCCTCGAGAAGGCTCCATCCTCAGTGACCCATCCTGTGGCCTCCCCAGAGGTGAAGTCCAGGGGGTGTCCCCCTGTGTCAGCCCCCAAATAAAACCAAGCATGAAATTTCAGAACAGACCCAGTCCTTCCAGGGGCAATGACGCCAGGAGATGACTTAGACTCTGGCTCCAGATATTGCCATCAAACGGCTTCTAGGATCATGTTTGAAAACCAGCCAAGTGTCCCTAAGAACAATCACCCACAGTGCTCACTGGTACTGCTTCGCATCTGAGGGATCCTGGGCTGCCAGGACTGATCTTCGGGTGCCTTATTCAGTGTAAGCACACAGGGGTGAAATAAGGACAAGTGGGAGGGCGTTTAAGGAAACCAGTTTCAATACAACAGAAAGCAATGGTCAAGAGGCTGCAAGGATGCCACCTATAGTTAAGCAGGTTACTCACTGCACAAGGACACCCGGGAGTTGAACACACTGTGCTCTCTCAGTGTGGACATGAATCTGACTAGAGGAAGAGGCATCTTTTTGGATTCACATAAAGGCAAGAGGTGAGCTAGTGGAGGTCTGACAGACAGGCATTACCAGCCAAGGTTAAGTTAATATTAGAGAGCTCGGAGCAAAGAAGATGATTTCTCCACCCTAGTTTGTGCTGGGTGAGGAGGGTAAGAGATCAAGCAGGACTGAGCTGGCAACAAGGGATGTTGGAAAGAGCCCAGGCATTCCACCAGACAGGCCAGATCAGCCACTTATTACCTATGTCACCATGGGCAAGTCATACCACACCCCATTTCCAGCAGTAAAATGGGGATAACAATGCCTACCTCACTTGGTTCTTGTGCAAATTAAATGAAATAATGCAGGTGAAGTGCCCAGCACAGGGGTTGGCCCTCAGAGGACACTCCATAAATGGTGGCTACCATGACAGCTGCACTGCCATGAAGGTGAGAGACACAGAGCCTGCAACCTGACACGTGAGAACTGTCGTAGAGGCAGACAGCCAAACATCAGACAGAGTAGTACGAACGGGCTTTGCACGAAAGAACAGTAAATGCATTCATTTCTCCAGCGTAACTACGAAGAGCCCTTTTAGGAGTCAAATCTGTTGTTACTAGGGGTTGTAATCCGAACCTGAGTGGCCCTCCAGGACTACAGGGGTTTAGGGGAGATGGAATGAGATTACCTGTGGGGCACGGTGCCTGGCCAGAACAGGTGCTAAGCATGCAAGTTCCTAATCCCTTCTCCCCTGGGGACTCTCAAATGGTGTCCCCTGCCCCAGAGAATGACCCCCAGCAAGCTGAAAAAACGGAAGAACTATTTTCTGTAAGTTCTGCTGAATTCATTAATACAACAGCTTACATTTCTTGAGCATCTTTTATGCAAAAGGTCCATGGAAGAAACAATGCATTTCTCTCATATCCTGATGTCACTCCCACTCTGAATTTTTACACCACTTTCTATATACCTACTTACCATATATTACTTCATTTTTTTCTTTATCATAAATATGAACTATCTCAAGCATAATAATCAATCATAATAATAAGAATGATGCACAACTTTCTTCCTTGCATGAGAGGAAGTTATTTAGGTACCAAGTCTGTCACCCTCAGTTAATTAAAGGAAGGAGGGATCTGTTCTAGAGTTTTACTCCACCCCTAAAAATATTTAGCATAGAGTACCCTCCATATCCACGTGTTCTGCATCTGTGAATTCAACAAATGCAGATCAAAAATATTCGGGAAAAGAAATGGATGGTTGCATTTATACTGAACACATACAGACTTTTTTTGTCATTATCCTCTAAACAGCACAGTATAACAACAATTCACCAGCATTTGCATTGTATTAGGTATTATAAGTAATCTAGAGATGATTCAAAGCAAAGTATAGGGAGATGTGCATAGAATAGAATATGCAAAGATTACACCATTTTATATAAGGTACTTGAGCATCTGTGGACTTCCGTGTCCCCAGTGGAGTCCTGGAACCAATCCCCTAAAGATACCCAGAGACAACTACATTTAAGGAATACATTCAGTATTTATACACCTCCTATGTATCAAACACCAATCAAATGCCTTATGCATGTTATCCAATTTACCCATCACTACAAACAGCAAAGTAGGCCTTTACTCCTATTTTATATGAGGAAACTGAGTCTAAAAGATATTAAAAAACCTGTCCAAGCTAATAAGTCTGTGTGAACATATATTATTGTAATATTGACAAATGTTACTGAATGGATGAATGGTTTTTAAGCTTTTAAGGAGCTTAAAAAGCTGCAATATAGTATAGCTTTTAAATATCAAATTCCCATTCATAGAGGATTACACGGATGGACTATTTGGAATAAGGATTTACTGGAAAACAGGGGAAAAATTACTATCCCACCCCCCAATCCAGTAATAAAAAGTTTTCAGCACTAGCCAACAATAAACCGTGTTCTAATCACTGAGGAAAAGGAAAACTGTAGCTAACTGCTTCTGGATTCACATGGCCCGCAAGGGGACCAAACGTTTCCGTATGGAAAAGATAAAATATTGCGTGCCTGGAAGTCAAACCATAAAGAGGGAAAGGGAGGCTCTCAGGGTAAGGCCTGGCCTGGGGCATTAGGATGAGAGTGGAGTCAGGGGCAGATCAGTGGTTACAAGCAGGGGCTTAGAGGTTCAAATCCCTACTGTGCAATCTACTAGCTCTGGGACCCAGGTCTCCTCACTTGTCTCTCTAAGAACAGAATTCTTCTTATATTAAGCAAGGGGCAGTATGAACAGTATGTGCACAAGAGCCCTATGAAGTTTAGCTCAGAGCCTAATACAGGGTATTAGTCTCCTGTAGCTGCTGTGAGAAACTACCAAAAACTTGGTGACTTAAAATAACAGAAATTTATTATTTCACAGCTCTGGAGGACAAAAGTTCGAAATCAGCATCAGTTGGCAGAAATCAAGGTGTCAGCGGGGCCACGCTCCCTGCAGAGGCTCTAGGGCAGTATCTGTTTCCCTGCCTCTTCAACCTTCCGGTGGCCGCCACCATTCCTTGGCTTGTGGCTGCATCACTCCGATCTTCAAGAACTGCATCTTCAAATCTCTCTTTATTCTGTCTTCATATCACCTTCCTCTCTCTGTGTTTGCATATTCAATCTCCCTCTGCTTATCTCTTTTAAGGACACTTACAATTGCAGTTAGGGCCACCTGAATAATCCAGGATAATCTCCACATCTCAAGATTCTTAACTTAATCACATTGACAAAGACCTTTTGTTCCAAATTCATTAGCATTTACAGGCTCCAGGGCTAAGGATTTGATATCTTTGGGGAGGCTAGTACTCAGCAATGGCCTATTATACACAGAAAACCATTAATAAACATCAGGTGTCATTGCTCCCGTTATTGTTAACAGAGATGAGCCAAAAGAACTATATCCAGCAAAGGGCCTATGGATTGACAAGAAAGTGAGGACCTAAAAAGCCCTTGAGGAGCTATGAGCACTTTATCTTGAGAACCAGTAACCAGGCCACATGTAATACAGCTCAATCACAGCAGGTGTCCCCCAAACCCTCTCACATAAATCACCTGTGTCCACACTGTAGGCCCAGGGTGGCGGCGGGAAGAGCAGCAACACCGGGGTCAGGCAACTTCTTTACCTCACCTCAGTGTCCTCACCTTTAACATGGGGCTGGTTAAGGCTCAAACAGCACATGTCAGTGATGTGGGCATAGAAGGTGCTGTGAAACAGCTGTGACAGGCCAGGCAGGGTGGCACACACCTGTAATCCCAACACTTTGGGAGATGGAGGCAGGAGGATAGCCTGAGGCCAGGAGTTCAAGGTTGCAATAAGCTATGATCGTGCCACTGCACTCCAGCCTGGGTGACAGAGGAAGGCCTCGTCTCTACCAAAAAAAATAAAATAAAATTAGCCAGGCATGGCAGCATGCACCTGTACTCCCAGCTATTCAGGAGGCTGAGGCAAGAGGATTGCTTGAGCCCAGGAGTTTGAAGTTGCAGTGAGCTGTGATTTCACTACTGCACTCCCACCTGGGCAATAGAGCAAGACCCCGTTTCTTAAAAAAAAATGGCTGTGATTACCACGACTGAATCAACAATATATACAGGCTCCTGCAGATAAGATGAGGACAGGAAATGACAGTAACCCCCATATACAGGAAATTCCCGCTTCCCACCCTTATATGAAGGCATCTCGGGCTGGCACCAGGTGTGCACTGAAGGAGAAGCCCTAGAGGATTCCAGATGTGAAACCAAGATCCCCCTTCAGGGGCACACATATTGTAGTCAGGTTTTTTTCCAAAGCCCATTGTATCTTTCTTCTGGAACCAGAGTTATGAATGACTTGGAGAAGGTCCAATGCAGCATTCTTATGGCTAATGTGATCTTTGTTCTGATAACTAATGAAATACTTCTGACACTTAATGAAATGCCACAAGAAATGAACAAGGGCTCTTTGGAGCCTTGTCTGAGATCAGAGTAACTCAAGCTTAAAATCTGGCTCCAATCCTTCCTAACCTACAGGCAGAAATATACACACCAGCGGGCCTAGCTCTACTACAAACTCTCTTACTGAGAAGGGCTACAGTTTCCAACTTAGAAATCAAAGCATATTAAAACACCATTTATCTGGTTAGCATCAACAGGTAACTCCTTGTCAAACAATTCAGGGACTAAGTGGTCCCTGCTTCAGAAGGTAAAGAAACAAAACTTCCCTTGGAAGAGGAAAACAACAACAAAAAAATACCACCAAAAACATGGAGTATGCATTTCAAACAGGTGTACCTGCTTTCTTTGCTAACGACCCAGGATGGCCAGGGAGGTTTTCCAAGGAGAAAAACAGACAAGGCCGAAGATTTCCCTTCTCCTTGCCATGCAGTTTCTGTCCCTCCGTATGTAACAGGACTCCCTTGCTATGTATTGTACCCACGGTCGGGAAATTGACAATGTGGCTTTGAGACATTTAATGAACAGCAAGTTTTCCTATCCAGCACCATGAAGGGGCCCACACACCTCCAGGGGCCCTCAGGACAAAAATAGCTTATTGCTCCACAGTTATTAATAATGAAATGCAAATAGCCTCCAACAAAGTGGGCAGGAAATGAAGAGCTGAAAAAACAGATTCCTACCTGCAGCCAGGAACAGTTTCCAGGTGAGGCAGGAATGGGTGGGTAAAACCTGTGTTCTAGGCCTGATCCTCTCTGTCCTGTTTCAAAACTAATGAACCTTTCAAACATGTACACACCTGTGTGCACATACTAACACACACAAGCACATGCACACACGGACAAGAACTTACAGAAGGGGACACAAGTCTCTAAATCCCAAAGATTATCTGGTCGATGTTAATAAAATAAGCAAGCCATGTTGTTTCTGAACAGTGTCTTGTGTTTTTCAAAGCACTTTTACAGCTGTTACCTCATTTGACCCTCACGATAGGACTGTGTCGTAGACAGAGGACATACGATTACCCACGTGTTACAGATAACATTCAGTGATTCCCATAGGTCACCAGTGAGCAGATGAGGGAGCTGAGATGGGAAGAAGGGTCTAATGACTCCCAGCCTGGGGATTTCTACGAGATAGGAAATGGTAAACCTTCCAATGGAAAAGGGCTGGAGCCCAGGGGGAGACCAGCAAAAGGGGGTCAAACGTGTGAATGACACTTTTAAGAAAAGCACACACTATGAGACAGAAGTCTGAACGGAGGGATTTGAAGAGTTGTGATATCAGTGCATCCAGAGAAAAGAAAAAGCAGCACATTCCAGCAACATGTGTCTCCCAGCCACCTTCTTCTCTTCCCATTACTCTGCATGGCAGAAATGATGGCAGCAATATTTAAGACAGCAATTGGCCTCGCTAATGCATCAATAAAAAGCAAGAGCCCTTAATGACTAGAATAAGGACCTCTTTATTTTACAAATGTGGAAACTAAGGTCCAGAGAAATGAGAAGATTTGCTTAGGATCAAAGCATTCGTGAGAGCTGGGAGCTGAACTCTGGACCTGGGATGCAGAGCTCTTTATTCTACACCAGCTGCCTCGGGCTTCTACTATCTTTAACTTCATTATTGTCACTGTCCTTAATAAATACCACATGTCAAAAGAAGAACACTTAAGGATAGGGGAGGGAATGCATGGTTTTTCCCCTTCTTCGTTTTTCTGAGAAATAGTATTGCTAAATTTAACAACCAGATATGATGCAGAAAGTGGCAGGCAGTCCTGCTAGAATAGAAATTGTCCTATTACTTGGGTATTCTTAAGACCCCCAAATGCAAGTACCATTACGATAGGCTGATAATGTCCCCTCCCCTCCAAAGATGTCCACATCCTAATCCCCAGAACCTGTGAATGGTACCTTATATGGTAAAGGGACTTTGTAGTTATGATTACACTAAGGATCTTGAGATGGGGAGATAATCTTGGATTATCTGGGTGGGTCCAGTGTAATCACAAGTGTCCTTATAAGAAGGAGGTAGGTGGATGAGCATCAGAGAAGGTGAGACGACAGAAGCAAGAGGCTGGAGTGATGGGAGGAAGGGCTGCAAGCCCAGGAATGCAGGCAGCCTCCAGAACTGGAAAAGGGATGGAGACAGATCTCCCCTGAAGCCCCCAGAAGGAATGTAGTCCTGCCCACGCCTTGATTTTAGGCTCCTGACTTCCAGAACTGTAAGAGAATTAATTTGTGTTGTTTTAAGCAATTAAATTTGTGATGAATGCTCCAGCATCAACAAGAGACTAATAAATCTATTCTAAAACCAGAGGAGCAAGCTGCAGCTCCCCAGCTAATGAAGCCTGTCTGGCCTCTTCAGATTGACAGAGAGGGGTGGTGGGTGGTGCAGCCAAACATTTTGGAAATCACAAGGGCATTAAGGAGAAATTTATAGGCACTATACACTGGATACGTTGTCTTGCTTTAAAATGGAAAGGAGTTGGCCATCTGAGTTTACAGGGATTATCTTACTCAAAGAATTTCTAGTTCAATCCCCTTGGGACTACTTGAAAGTTCCTCCCTGGAAAGGAGCCCGTGGACTTCCCCAGGCTCGCCTGGACACTCCCTTATTTACGGCCTTGCTCCAGCCCCAGCAGACTGTTTATGAACATGACATGTTCACTCATGCCTCCAGGTCTCCGCCCTTACAGTTCGCTCTTGGGGGGAATGCCCTCTTCACTCTTGGGCTCTGCTAAAATCTTTCCTCTCCAAAGCTTGGCTCAGTGGTCCCACTGGGAAGCCTTCCCTGGCTCCCAGTCCTCCTCGGTCCTCCCCTCTCCTCCCTTGCCACAGCCCGAGCTTCCCTCTCAGTGGAGCCCTGGGCACTTGGTCTTGTAGATGTCTGTTTGCTTGTCTTCCTCTGCCACCCCACCAGCATCAGCCCCTTGAGAATAAAGAGCATTTCTTGTTCCCCTTGGGTCACAAACCACTGCATCCTCCACGCACACCATCTTCCCTAGCTCTTCCCCACCTTTTCCCTCTAATCCTTCAAAGAAGTGTCCTCTACCACGAAGTTACCTTTATTCCCTAAGAATTAGTCCCCCCTCTGTGCTCCCATGGCCCTCTGCTCACGCCCCAGGTAGAACACTCATCATATTCCATCAGGTGGTCACACCTGGGCTGTTTCCACATTGGACATGGCGGTTATGGAAAACCGTGCCATTTTCACCTGTGTATCTTTCTATGTCTAGCACAGTGCCCGGTCCACAGCAAGTACACAAAGAATACTGATTGAATTAAAATGAAAACAAACACAAAAAAGTAATGTCCAGGTCATCTCTGTTCATTAAGCCCTAAAATCCAGAGGCAGCCTTAAAAGCAAATACCTTACGTGAGGGCTCTGCGTGGCCAGCTTCTAGCACTAGCTAGCTGCTGCTTCCTCCGGGCTTCCTGCATACACTTTGGAGTTCATAACAGAGCCGGTTTCAGTGTTATTACATAAAACTAAAAGCTTTGGGATAAATATTAGAGACATATTTCATTTTCCATCCCAGATAAAGAGGTATTCGTTTATCAAACTTAGCTCAATTAATGAGGGTTACCTCTAACTTTGAAAAAGGCTTTCTAGAGAACAAGTCTGAAAGGAGTATGACGTCGCACAGGCTAGTGCTCTCTTGCTTGCCTTCTGTGTGACCTTAAAGTAGGTATTTACTCTCTGACCCTTCGGTTTGTCTTCCATAAGTGAGAACAATGCACGTCTACCACACAGGTTCTGATGAAGATGAGATAAAACGCTTCGGGTTAAACAACTGCCAGTGTGCCTGACATGTGCCACCTTCAGCCACCTTCCCTGAGCACGTGTGAGGTGCTGTGCTAAGCACACGCGTGAATGATCCAATTCACAGCAGCCCAACGAGGCAGGTGCACTGTCAGCCCAGCAGGGAAAAGCGAAGCAGCATCAGCAGGACACACGGCTAGCACGGGGCAGGGTTAGGCACAGTCACACTTGTCAGTTCCAGAAGATGGACTCTTAACTGCCATGCAGTTTATGGCCTCTCAGGATCTGTTAGCCCCTGTTCTCTCATATGATAACCAAAAACTATATTTCAAAACACCAGTAATTCAGAGCTGACCACAAGCTGCTCCTGAGGTTGGGTCTGCACGGCCTGGGCAAGAGCCTGCCTGACCGGGCAGACGACCTCCCAACAGGAAATTAGCTCCACAGGAGAACTGTCTACAGGAATCTTCTCTGGGGAGTTCTGGGAGGCCCTCCTCAACCTCTTTCTGCACCCAGCCAACTGGGGCATATGACACACTCCGCCAGTAGGAGCAGGAGCCATGACTGCCACAGTTGGGACGTTCATGTCCCAGGCGCCCACCAGTGTCTCCAGTAGATGACAGTTGTCGACTGGACAACACCTGCTGGGGACGAGATGCGCGGTCCCTATTCTGAAAATGTGAGGTGAAGCCATCAAGCCTCCCACTCCCCAGATTCCAGCTGGCTCATGTGTGCGATGGATGACAAGGAAAAGTGGCTGCGCAGACAGGCGCAGGGAAGCCCGGCAGGAAGAAAGCCTGCCTGTTAGCAGCTTCTTTGGCAACCAGAGCAGTGAAAACGCTGCCGGAAGTCTTCAAACAGGAGCAGGTGCTGCTCTCACACCCTGACTTTGTGGAAGCTGAGTTACACTGGCCAACAGACATCACCACACACGTGTATAAAGCTGTGTATTTGGGCTCTGGCAACAGGGGCTCTTTCGAGATGCCATTTTCCCCAGACATTTGGGAATGAAAAGACATCCACCTTGGTTTCAGTGTTATAAAAGGGAGGGTTCTCAAAGGAGCTGGAGAGACATTTTTCCAAAGAAGATATGTCAGTGGCCAATAAACACATAAAAAGATGTCAACTACACCAATCATTAGGGGAATGCTAATCAAAACTACAATGAGACACCACCTCCCAACCATTAGGATGGCCACTATCAAAAAAACCAAACAGAAAATAACAAGTGTCGGTGAGGATGTAGAGAAACCAGAACGCCGGCGCGCCACTGCGGGAGTGTAAAACGGTGCAGCCCTGTGGGAAACGGTACGGCGGTTCCTCAAAAATTAAAAATAGAATTACTATATGATCCAGCAATCCCACTTCTGGATATCTACCCCAAATAACTGAAAACAGGGTCTCAAAGGGATATTTGTACACCCATCTTCATAGTAGCATTATTCACAATAGCTAAAATGTGGAAGCAACTCAGGTGCCTATCAGTGGATGACAGGATAAGCAAAATGTGGTATATATGTACAATGGAATATTATTCAGCCCTAAAAAAGAGGGAAATTCTGACATATGTTACAACATGGAATAAACCTGGAGGACATTATGCTGAGTAAAATAAGCCAGCCACAAAAAGACAAATGCTATATGATTCCATTTACATGAGACTTGGAGTAGTCAAAATCATAGAGGCAGAAAGGAGAATGGTGGTCAGCCAGGGGCTGGGAAAGGAGAAATAAGGAACGAGGAGTCCCCCCCCCATTTAATGTTTAAAGGGCACAGAGTTTCGGTTTTGAAAGATGAAAAGAGTTCTGTGAATAGATGGTGGTGTTGGTAGCACAATAATAATGTGAACGTACTTAATGTCACTGAACTATACACTTAAAATGGTTAAGATGATAAATTTTATGTAATGTGTATTTTAATACAATAAAAAAATTGGAGGACAAAAAGGGGGGAGGTTCTGTAGTAACAGGGGCTCTTTCCAATACCCTCCAGTCTACAAGTTCCCATTTGCAGAAAGTGACGGGGAAGTCTTTCCTACAGAGGAAGGTCTTTGATTTCACAGGTGTGAGTTGCTGCACTGCTGCACTCTCTGTGGGACTCACCTAAACACCCTCCTGCCCCTTCTCCTATCTCCATCACAGGGACACAGCCTTGGGCCCGGAGTGAGGAAGGACTTGGCTGAGGGTCAGTATGGAATCTGTTGGCCATGACTTACAGGCTAAACTCCCCAGGCCAGAACCTCCCCGGGCTGCCACTGCCCTAAATTGCAAGGAAATGTCACTCTTTGTGGAGGGCTTTTCTGAGCAGGTCACACCAAGCAGGGAGAAGAGGGCAGACGGCAGGGAGCCTAGACCCTAGGGTCTTGGCTGCACCCATGCTGTGCTTCCTAGAGTCCTGCACTCCTGGACTAGACCCCAGCCCCTGGCTTCCTGTCTGCCTAGTCCTCCACCTGATCCCTCCTGCTGTACTTGAGTTCCAACTCTCTCCAACACACTGCGTAACACCAGCTTTTAACACCACAACGGGGGTTGCAATTTATTGAGCATCTACTATGGGCCAGACAATATAAATCTATTATTTCATTTCATTAACTCCACAGGATAGGTCTTATATTATTACTCTCATTTGAGAGATGAAGCCCCTGAGGCTCAGAGAAGTTTAACTTTCCTAAACTCAGAATCGTTGGGAGAGCTCCAATAAAGACTGACATTATTTATGAGACTAATTTTTAGAGTAGGATTTGTGGTGTGTACATGATATGTTAACGAGACAAGGGCCTGAGATGGAAGCAAGTGGACTCAAGAAGTTTCTAGATATCTACCAGCTATGTAAATTCTATTTACTCATCAAGGACAGGTTCAAATCCCACCTGCTCTGTGTGGTCTTCCCTAACCACTCCATCCCACAAGGATTTCCCTCTTCCTGAACTCTGGCCACATCTCTGTTGTATTCCAGCATGGGCAGGGTTTTATGGGTTTGTCTCTCATCTACCACCAAAGCACAAGGCCCCTGAGGAGAGGGACTGTGGCTTCCAATTTTTTTGAACCCCTGTGGTGCCTAGGATTAGATGCAACGATTTCCCTGGTTAAAGGAGCTGAACATTGCAAGGAAGATACGCAGTTAGTTTTAAGCCTTGACTATCAAATCCCATCCCCTTGTCAAAACATGGTTCAGACAGCCCAACCTCCAAGCAGCTTTTCTGGCCACAACTGCTGGAAGTCAGCAGCCTTACTTTCAGAATACCCATTCAATGAAAAGAAATGCAGTGCTGGCCTCCTACAGACCTATATTTGGATTCTAGTTCTGTTGCTTCTAAAGTGGATGATCTTGAGCAGGGTCACTTCACTCTTCCAAGTTTCAGTTTCCTTGTTTGTAAAGTGTGAATAACTGTTTCTGCCTCATAGGACTGCGTGAACTGTAAATGTTACGATGCATTTGAGAGAGTTGCCTGCACATAGGCATGCTCCAAAATGGTAGCATTATCATTACTGTTACTATTTCATCATACTGCCTTATAGTGAAGCAATGGTTCTCAAACTTTGGGGTATATCAAAATCATGTAAAGTAACAATACCTAGGACACATGACAGACCTACAAATCAGAATCCCCATTAGTCAGGGGATATGGTGGGGGCTTGGCAGCTCTCTTTCTAAAAAGCCACTCTACCCCACTGCAAGTGATTCTGACATGTGCTCACCAAACTTGAAAAAAATCTGCTAGACGATATTCAATTCCCAAAATCCTCTCCATGGAAAGTTGAGTTTCCAAAGAGGTTCCTCCAAATCAATGGTTCCCAAACTTGACTGGACTGGAATCATAGCAATGCCTGAGGATGACCTTCAGAGATTCTGATGTTGGTTTGGGCTGTGACATGGGTGTCAGGATTTCTAAAAGATGGGCAGAGGATTCTCATGGTTAGTCAAGGTTGAAAACTACTGTTCCATTTGGATCTATAGAAATGCTTCTGAGGTTTCAACCAGAGCAACTCAGCTTTTATGCATGTTACAAGCTGAGCATCCATCCAAGACTGATTTTGCAGAAAGGATTTTTCTGCTTAAAAAAAATAGTATTTTGCAAACAACTGTTCCAGCATGTCACTAAGAGCCTTGAGATCCCACAACCTGGTTTCTATTCACCTTTGTGTCTGTCCCAGGGCCTTACAACATAGATGTTTAATAAATATTTGTTGGAAGGTTGAATAGTTTTATTTATCTGGCTCCAATGAAGTTTTCAGTTGCCTAGCAGAACAACCTTAACAGTTTCTTAAACATCTAAACCTCAACAGCCTTTGCCTCAAAACTCAAACCTGAAACAGAGAGTGGAGCCGACAGCCTCCAGAGGACATGCTGACATGTTCTCCTTGGGGTCAAATACACCGTGCAAGTTCCTAATGACTGATAAATATAAGCAAATGTGATTTTCATCAGCTGGGAAGAGCATGACATTTGTAGGCAGCACAGGCCTCCCAGGATAATATTTGGATTATTTCATCAGAAACTGTCAAATTACAAGAGCATGATAAAAACTTGTAGCAACTTCATAGTAAACAGTAACTGGCCCCTTGTCAATAAGTTAGAAGAAAAAAATGTCCTGCTGCCAAAACACACGGGCGGAATGCCTGCAGCACAGGCCTGTGGCCAACAAGGGCCTGTTTCCTGGGCAGCTCTCCTAGGTTCTCAACCACAGAGGCTTTTGGAAAAGCCCCTTTCCCATCCAGGCCCCACCCAAGCCCAGCCCTCCACCCTCCACCCCCACAGTTGGCACCTGGCACGAAGCCGAGAGCCACAAGGATCTGGGAGTCGGCAGCACCACCTTCAAATCTCAGCTTGTCCACTGGCTCGAGGTCCTTCGCCAGGTCCTTAGAGGCATGGCTGCCTGGGTTCAAGCCTGACTCTTCACATACTGGCTGTCTGGGCTTCCATTCCCTCCCCTCTAAGTGAGGATGATGTTGACATCCATCTCACAGGGTTGTCAGTGTAAAGTGATAAGCAGTGTCTGGTACAGAAGAGGCATTCAGTAAACCTTAGCTGTTATAAATCTACAATTCTGTAATCAAAAGTTCTGAAAACAAAGTTTTTGTCTTTCCTTTTCTTTTTATGCTTTTCAGTTTGGTGACAAAACTCGCTGGCCAGCAAACCTGACCTTAACTGACATAAGGCTATTTATTTTGGTCTTTTTTTAAAAAATCCTACTTGGTGTAAACATCCATATGTTTCACTGCAGAAATAATAATGTATTTGATTAATAACAATGTATTTGCCCCATACCACAGAGGAATGCCGTTAATATCTGAAATATGCCCTGATTTACCTTTCTAACATCTAGACCAGGGGTCCTCAAACTTTTTAAACAGGGGGCCAGTTCACTGTCCCTCAGACCGTTGGAGAATGTGCACTGTGGGCCCGGGACCAGTCGGCTGCTAAGCAGGACAGGCAGCAGCGGCAAAAACACCCAGCGGGCCGGATACATGTCCTAGGCAGGGGGCATGTGGCCCGCAGGCCGTAGTTTGAGGATGCCTGATCTAGACACTTCTGAATTCTAAAGCACATTGGCCATAAGCATTTCAGATAAGGGACTGTGGAGCTATGTTATTATGGGGGTTGTGGTTGGGATGAAAGGAGATGACATATGTCCAGCTCCAGGGTGACACTGGAGGGTGCTCAGGTTTCTATACAGAAGAGAGAGAGGGAGAAGGAAGCATCCTCTCTAGGCTGGCCTCTCTCCTTACTCTTCCATGCCAGACTTTGGAACTCATTGTTCTTCACTACTCGCTTCTATCTACTCAAACCTGGCTCAGGGTTCAGCTAAAGCACCCTTCTCCATGCAGTGGTCCTCTCTTCAAACTCCTACCGCACCAGGTCAAGAGCACGTGGCTGAGAGGGTAGATGGGCTACACCTCCTTTCCACCTGCAAGTGGCTGGCAGCAACAGCCTACGGCACCAGGCTGAGGACTCTCACGTGGCAAGTGGCCACAGTGGAAACTGAAAGTGGGCAGGAGGGGTGGGGCAGCCCACCTGACAAGCTCAGGCTCTGCCTGGGATGGTCCTGACCACTAAATTATACATTTTTAAGCACAGAGTATATCTTACACTTTTTGTTCTTGTCCGTGTTGGTTTTTGTTGTTACTGTTTTTTTGCATTAGTATTCTCTCAAAACTTACTGGGGACCCAGGTGCTGGGACACCCATCAAATACTATTGAATTAATGCAGAGTAATCAGTAAATATCTATTGATTCATTCACTGACAAGCTCTTCTCAGCACCTATATTCCTACCTTTCCCAGGGCACTGCCTAGTTTGGTATATTTATGCATTTGAGAGCTACACCACTATTGTGATAACACTGTGCCACTTCAAGAGTTTATATTTTGTTGACTCTAAAAGAACTTTAGGTCCTTAATTAGCTATATCCTTAAGGCAGTGTGTTTGCTCAAAATACTTTGGAGAAATTTTCTAGAAAAGTTGACAGAATCCCTGAAATCTACAGTTTGAGAGAATCCAAGACACCAAACATGCGACTTGTCCCAGGATTGGCAACTCCTATCAGCTCTTGGGTTAGATAGAAGTCCTGCGTCAGCTCAAATCCACAGAGCCTGTGGCCTGGGATCTCTCTTCCCCCCTGCGCTAGCCAAAAGCTCCCACTTCCTTTCACCCCTGCACGGGCCTCCCTAAGGTTGATGCCTAAGGGCGCTCGGAATTAGCCTCACTTTGAAGATTATGTAGAACCACAGAGTGAGGTGGGAGTGGCCTCAACGCTTTAAATGGCTGCAAAATAAATCAAAAGGGGAAAGGAGCTTTGTGAAGACAAGATTTCCTCCCTGCCCCGCGGAAGCAATGCATTAGCCTTGCTGTCTGCGGTGCAGAGTGA
>VBSM01002959.1:12380110-12415207 GCA_008086735.1 Cheirogaleus medius | reverse complement strand
CGCGGTAGGAGCCGGGCAGGCAGGGCCGCGTCTGCTCCATCACGCCGCCGCTGCAGCTGCGCGAGCAGGCCGACCAGGGGCCCCAGGCGCCCCACACGCCCGGGGCGCCGCCGCCGCCGTCCTCGGGGGCGCCCTGGGCCGCCGTCCGCTGCGGGACCTGCGGAGACAGAGGCGGGTTAGGGGAGCGGACAGCGCGCCTCGCTTCACCCGAAAGGCTGCCGCAGCGCCCACTTGTCCATTAAACACAGGCAGGCGCCGGGCGTGTTTTAAAATCAGAAGAACAACGGTGATAATCCAGCCTGGGTTATAGTCGTCTTTATACCAACGCAGTCGTAAAAATAGAATTTTTCATTTTTTTATGGAGAAAGGGGCTCATGAAGACAAAAATGCTAAGGGCCCATTAACGTGGTAATGTGGGGCTGGCTTCGGGCGTCAAGGGCTTGGAGAGCTCAGCGTGGCGCCCCCACCTCTTACTTCATTTACCCCTCAGGAGTCTCCCTCAGGTGAGTCCCTCTGACTCAGGTCCCCTGGCACAGGCCAGAGGGACCGGACCCCCCATAGGGTCTCCCTGCAGTCAGGGCAGCAGTCTAGGGCCAGGCTGCCTACTGTCACCTCCCTGCCACCACCTCCTAGCAGTCTCACTGGGAAGTCTCTGAACCTCTCTGAGGCTCGCTGTGTTTTAAGGAAGGACGTTTGTCTTTCTGTGTTTGGCTTAATCGCCTGTTCTTGCTCACATGCAGGAGCTAAAACAAAGTGGAAATCATGAAAATAGAGACTAGACTGGTCAGGAAGGGGAGAGGGAGAGAGAAAGGGCGAAAAAGAATATAAGTGTATTTATTAGCACTGATCTGTACACTTAAAAATGGTAAAGATGGTAAGTTATATGTGTATATTTTACCTCAATAAAAAAATTTAAAGAAACAAAGGATGGTACCAGTACCTACCTCACGGGCTGTAAGGAGGTTTAAGTTAGGGCATCCATGTGCATAACAGAGAGCTTGGCACTAAATACTAATAAGCATGTGTTAGCAAGCATAATGATAATTTCCTGCTCCCATGGCAAATCAGAAGAGGGGGAAATTTCGGAAGGTTTAAAAGTTCTATCCAGAGAGTGATTCTATACTCTCATTCATTTACCTGTTCATTTCACAGAGACCTGCTATGCCAGGTTCAGTGCTAACAGCAGGTACACAGTGGTTCCTGCATTATGCGGACGTGCTCTGAGCACCAGCTGTATGCCAGCGCTGAGCTAGGCCCAGAGGATGAGGAGAAAAGCACCCTGAGTCCACACAAATGGCCTGGACCCAGCAGCAGAGGAGCCCTATGCCACCAGGGCGAGGTTGGGGGAGCATGGGCTGTCCTGGCTGGGTGGGGTCAGGGTGGGGGGAGTCCAGAAGGCCTCAGAGGAGGAAATGGGAGTCCCAGTCATAGCTGTAATTATTCAGGCACCTACTCAGCTGGATTCCACATGTATCCCTGAGTCCTCACAGCAGTCCTGGCTACTACCAATCTCAGCTTATAGAAAGGAAACCGAGGCTCATCTTGAGATGAGATCGTCCTAGATAATCCAGGTGTGCCCTAACTCCAGTGACAAGTGTCCTTGTAAGACACAGACTGGAGAAGGCAGTGTGACCACCAAGACAAAGACTGGAGTGGTGCCACCACCAGCCAAGGAATACTGGAGCCACCAGAAGCAGGAGGAAGCAAGACGATCCTCCCCTAGTAACTTTAGAAGGAGCACAGTGACACGGTGGTTTTGAACTTCTGGCCTCAAGAATTGTGAGGGAATAAATTTCTGTTGTTTTAAGTCATCAGGTTTGTGGTAATTAGTTATAGCAGCCTAGGAAAATAAGGGAGTGTTAGTACTTTGGGGACAGGAAGGAAAGCTCTGTGTCCAGCACTATGCAAACAGCACTGTGCAAATGGACCGGCTCTACGGCCCTGGCGGCACCAGTGCCAGGTTCCACTTTACAGAGCCACTCAGCTCCCCTTGCCACCTTGGAAGATTGGTGTTCTCTTGCTGCTATTACAGGGAAGAAACTGAGACCCCGAGAGTCCTGTGACTTGTCCCCCATCTCAGGCTAGCGCGGGGCACGCGCAGGACTAAAATCGAGGTCTCCTGACTCCTAGTCTAATGTTCTGTTTTACTGCTGCAGCATGTGGCCTCCCTGCCTATGTTGTTGGTGGAAGACGACAGAGTAAAATGAGTAGAAATCAATTCATTTTGATAGTTTTTCTAGTGGAAGGATAATTGGGATAAAAGAACAAAGGCAGAAATATGTTTCTGGCACATTTGGGGGATTCAGTTACCCACCACCACCTGATCTCTCATTAGCATAGATAACTAAGACACTGTCTACAGTATTTGGATTAGCCATGCAGCTATACTAAAAATCCACTTCCTAGAACTAATCCCACCCTTAATTCAGTTTCCTATTGCCAAATTGAGCAGGGTCCCTGGGGGAAGAAAACATGAAACCACATTCCATCCTATTCGATTCATAAGAATTCTCTAATTTATAGCTGAATTATGGTGAGTGACTTGAAATTCCATCTAAGTCCCCATGGTGGGAATCCCACCATATGTTCCATAATTGTATTTTTATAGTACACAGCCAGAAACAAAGGAAAAAAGAGAAAGAAAAACAGAAAGGAAGGAAAGGGGGAGAAGAGAAAGAAAGAAAGAAAAAACAAAGAAAAAAAATGAGGGGAGGAGGGTTTGGGATGTCAGCCTCCCTCCACTCCTTCCCAATCCTAATAACCCTCCTCCCTCCCTCTTTTCTGACAGTCAAGGAGTTCTCTGTGAAGCAAGATGCAAGATGGGAAAACGTCCAAGTGTTTTCAGGCATAATATTCATAAAATTAGAACTAACAGAACCTCTGTTAGCCAGTGACAAACAGCAAAACCAAGTAATAAATCATGGTAAGAAACAAACAAAAAATAATTGAAACTCAAAGCTTTCTAACCCGCCAGCACACTGCCCACTTCCCCAGCACACGCATGACATGTAAAGACTGAAGCAGAAAACCTAAGGCACTTCTAAAATGCACCCTCAACTGCTGGTTTTCTTCACTGATAAAGAATTCTAACAAATCAGTAAGAAAAAGATAACAACTCATGGAGATAGGGACAGAGGGTATCAACAGATGGCTCACAGGTATTATGGACTGAATGTGTGTCCCCCAACAATTCATATGTTAAAGCCCTAACCCCCAATGTTACGGTATTTGGAGGTGGGGCCTTTGAGAGGTAATTTGGTTTAGATGAGGTCATGAGGGTGGTGCCACCATGATGGGATTAGTGTCCTTATAAGGAGAGGAAGAGAGACCAGAGCTCAATTTCACGAGCAGTCTCTCTCTCTCTCTCTTTTTAGCTTATTTATTTTATTTTTTATTTCAGAATATTACGGGGTTACAAATGTTTTGGTTACATAAATTGTCTTTGCACCGAGAGAGTCATAGCTACAATTGTGCCCATCCCCAGACAGCACGCACTGCACCCATCCCCTCCTCTCCCCACACTTGCCCAACGCCTAATGAATGTTACTTCCATATGTGCATATGTGTTGATCGATTAGTACCAAGTTGATGGTGAGTACATGTGGTGCTTGTTTTTCCATTCTTGTGATACTTCACTTAGAAGAATGGGCTCCAGCTCCATCCAGGATAATACAAGAGGTAGTTCACAATCTCTTGCTTTCTCTCTCTCTCTCTCTCTCTCTCTCTCTCCAGCCCTCCCCAGGGAGAAGGCAGCCCTCTGCAAGCCAGAAAGCAAGCCCTCACCAGGAAACAAATGAGTCAGCACCTTGATCTTCGACTTCTCAGCCCCCAGAACTATGAAAAATAAATTCCTGTTGCTTAAGCTATACAGTCTAAGGTGTTTTGTTTTAGCAGCTCAAGCTAATACAAGAGAAAAATAAAGAACATATGAAAATTGTTTAACATCACATATAATCAAATAAATGCAAAATAAAATACTAAAATTCCATTTTATACCCATTAGATTGGTAAAGATTATAAAGTTTGAAAATAGTATTATGGCAAGACTGTTCACTGCTGATGGAAATCTAAACTTGGGCAACTATTTTAAAGGGAACTTTGCAAAACTTGTCAAAACTTCAAATGCACATACCCTTTAACCCAGAAGCTCTACTTTTAGTAGTTTATCTCACAGAGATACTAAAAAATAATGCATAAAGTTGTATACGTAAAGATTTATATTGCATCCTTTTTTGTAAGAACAACAACAAAAAAATCCAGAAACAACTTAAATGTCCATGAATAAGAGCTTGGCTAAACAAAATCTAAATCTATTCAAACAATGGAATATAATGTGTTAGAATGAGGTAGATTTATAGCTATTAAAATGGTCAGCTCTCCAAAATATATTTGTGAAAAAAACAAAGCAAGAAGTAGGACAGTATAAGAGAATAAACCTATTAGCAGATATCTCTCTTTAGGCATTAGGCTTAAACATACAAATTGCTGATATTTGACCATTTTTGATATACAATGCAACTTCAAAAATGCAACTTCATAGGCTGGGCCCAGTGGCTCACGTCTGTAATCCTAGCACTCTGGGAGGCCGAGGCCGTCTCTACCAAAAATAGAAAGAAGTTAATTGGACAGCTAAAAATATACAGAAAAAATTAGCTGGGCATGGTGGCGCCTGCCTGTAGTCCCAGCTACTCGGGAGGCTGAGGTAGGAGGATCGCTTGAGCCCAGGAGTTTGAGGTTGCTGTGAGCTAGGCTGATGCCACGGCACTCTAGCCTGGGCAACAGAGTAAGACTCTGTATCAAAAAAAAAAAAATGCAATTTCATATGATTCATAATTTCACAGGATTCAACCTAATATAAGTAGTTTCCTGACCCCAGCAACCAAAAGAGCCCAACTAGAAAAACTTTTCCCACCAAACTGGGCAGCAGGAATGAAAAAGCAGAAAGCAGTGTGACCTCATCACCCACCCACCACCACCTTCGCATAACTAGCTGGTTGCCCTGGGGATCGGGTCAACACCTTGGAGCAGCTGGCAGGCCAGGCCTATTAGCAGATACTTAAAAATAAGACCAATAACAACCATCATTCCTTTAATACGGGCCAACCAAAGGGCTAATTGCTTTATACAATTAAAGTATGGCCTAATTTAATCCTCAAAACAGTCACCTGAGAAAGCTATTATCATTCTCCCTTTACAGATGAAAAATTGAGGCTTAAAGAATTTGTGCACAGAGTTCATAGAATTCGTCACAGTTCATGGGCACTCAGGACACCTGCTGTGATGTCCAGCAATGTATGCAGTGACCTTAGGGGTGGCTGAGATTCTGCACCATGCACATGTGAGCAGAAGGTTGTGAAAACTGGAGTGATCGCTTTTCAATGACCTAATACCTGTAGACTGCTGGGCCCTAAGAAAATGTAGGATAAAGTTATTTAAATGATTGAAAAAGAAAACAAACAAAAGAGATCTTCTATTATGGGAAACAATATCCCGGTGTAGGGAAAGGAGTGGATGACGATGTTCACAGAAGGCTTCAGCCTTCTAGGAAAGTGCTGACGTCTGCCACTGCATGAAGGGAGAGACAAATGGGAGGATAACAGAAAGAAGTGATGCAAACAGCAAAAATATCCCTTGTCTGCCTGAACTGCTTCAACACAAACCCTGATACTCACAAGAATCACCTCAAGGATTTGTATTTCCATTCTGCTGATGTGGTCCTTGAGGTACAGAGTGGCGGTGTGGCCTAGTGGATGAACCATGGACTTTGAAAATATTAAGACATATGAGACAAAATAAGGCAAATCTGTCAGTTTGTGGGGTAGGAAGATGAAATAACTAAGTAAGGCACCTACCATGCCGCCAGTCCACCAGCACGGGCAGAGCAGACCTCCACTTTGTCTCTTTATTGGGAGAACATATAATACCAGTCAAATGTTTTATAATGTGTAACATGCAGATCCAACCCCAAAATCAAACTGGTGCCCCCTCCACTCCACTGGAGGTTTTAAAGGACGGGGGCAGGGTAGGTGCAGGGATAGGATAACAGGATTAGAAGAGGAGTTTGTTCAAAGTACACATACCATGTCATGACCCTTCTCCCAGAGATTATGACATGCTCCCTTGAGGAAGACATGTATTTTAGATAAAATCCTCCAAGCCTTCTGATGTCCTCCTCTTCACTTGAAAACTACTGCTTGATGTTACAGTGCCTGTCTAAATAGTCAGTATGAGGCATGAGCCAGGGAGCAGGAAAAAGGGACAGCATGCAGAGAGGTTTAAGAGAAGCAGGGTGGTCCCATCCCCTTGGGCCATGCAAAAGAAGAGACTGTGACAGTATTCGGGGGAAACTGAAATTCCTCAAAAGGATTTAGGTTTGGAGCTGGATGCTGTAACTGACAACACTTTGGTATCGGCTCTATGGAAGTGTTGGTTAATGTTAGGCAGGGACACTTGTGTAAATATATATCCATGGGAAGATGTGTATGTTGGGCAGCATTCCCTTTCTCTGGGTCCTTTAGGAAATCCCCTGTCCATGCTGGATAAAGTGTGGAGAGCATGTGTTCAGGGCCTCTGCCAGCTAAAGCCAAACTAGGCAATGTGGGTCAATCGGACACTTCCTCCCTGGCATCTGAATCTCTGGCAAAGTGAGCAGCAGACCAAGCAGCTCCGGCTCCTTCACTCCAGCAGCCACTGCTTTGGCCCCACCGTTTGTGCCCTGGACATCCCTGTGTTGTTCTCTGGTGTGCCTCACTTCTTACCGGCTTCCTAGACTCATTCCAGTGAACTCCCCATTGCTTAGGTTAGTTTCTGTTGCTTGCAGTAAACAACTGTAAATGCATCTAAATGATGGCAGGTATGATAATATACACATAATCTGTGGTAACCAAGATAATGTGAAACGGGCTGGGTCTGCGTATGGCAGAGAACTTTGAAGAGAGAAAGCAGCTATTGGGTTGACCAAAGGCTGGGAGAGGTGGTCCAGACTGGGCAGAAGCCTTGTGATTTAGGGAGCCCAGGGCTGGAGGAGTAGTTTGGCAACAGTAGTTGACCACAGCCAGAGTGACCAGAGAACCAAGGTCTCCATGAAACACGATGGGGCTGGGTGAGTCAGAGGCTCACAGGTTTGCAGGACAGATGCAGGTGGGCGCGGAGAAGAATAGAGGTAATCATCAGAGCAGTTGTGGCTGTGTCTTGTTTCATCATAACCTTTTTAAGGAGGATAAACATGTTTGACTAAAATAGAAGGATAGTCAAATAAATTAGGGTTTAATGACTCCATGAAACATTACAATCATGAGCAATACAGAGGAATATGGCCATAGTCTTGTAATACAATATTAAGTGAAAAATGTCAGCCACAAACTTGCAATGTACCATGATTACAATAATGTAATGATTCTGTAGGCATACGAACAAAGCCTGGAAAGGGACATGGGAAAATGAAAACATACGATCTGTTACTGAAGCCGGACTCAGGGTAAGTTTTCTTGTAATTTAAAAAAATTTCAGTCATGGTTATGACATTGCTTGCTCAATAAATAAAAATAAGTAGATTAAATGGAGAAATATCCAGAACAGATTGCAGGGGGTGGGAGGCCTGAGGTAAACTGAGAGCCAGTGGTAGTCCTTGTCAAAGAAAGCCTGGGAATTTCTCATCGCCACCGGTAAACCTATAACCAGGAACAGCTCTAGATGTTTTCAATGTATTTGGTTTCGGTACTAATGTGAAATCATGTAAGGTTTCACTGGTTTCTAATTCTCTTTCTACAAAATTAAACCTACCATCTGTTCTTCATAGAAAACGAGTCACATGCAAAGTCTGAAATTCTAAAGTCTCATTCTAGGAGAGACTGGAAAAAGTAGGTTTGGTTTTAGCCACATAACTGAGTCAATGAGCTAAAGCAAATGTTACGAAAATACACCTTGGAGTCTGAGCCCAGAGAGCAAAGTTTTGGGAAGCTGAGAGCAAATGAAAGCAGGGACATAAAGCTGGCAGCTCAGCTAGGACAACCCAGGACCTGAGCAGGAGTATGGGGAGGGGTCCATCTTGGTAGAGAATTTCCAAACTCAAACCAGATCTAAACTAAGGACCAACACTATGGTTTTCTCTGAGACAGAAGATTTAACATTACACCTTGATCACCTACTTTGACTCTGACACAACACCCTCTAAAAGGCCCCAAATCTTACCTCTCAGCTTTAATGTCAATACCAGCAGCTGCAGTATGCATGTAAGAACCTCACAAATGTGGAAGACTAGAGCAAAGCACACTTAGCCTTGACCATTGGATCACAGTCCCCTGGTCGTAACTATTAATATTATGTAAATGAGTTTTACAAACGTGTTTCAGGAACAGTCAAAAGGATGTATTTGCACAAAACCAAAACAAAGGAGGATTGAGTAGAGGCCAAGGAGGGGAAAGAAAAAAAGGAGAAAGAGAAAGAACAAGCCTTAGCAAAAGCATGAGCCGTACAGAGGAAAATACCACTGACATGCAGCTACCCAAAAGCTAAGCAGGTGTGAGTTTGGCTGCCCTGCAAATGCCAGGTCAGTCCACCATACCCTAAGGCTCTCTCTCACCGGAGAACCACATAGACAAGCCCTTGTTTCTCCTACTTCTCCTGGTGCTGTGTTGTGTTTCTTAAGGTGAGATCTGCAGGGTAACTTGCAAGGCAACCTACCTTACATGTAACCCAAGAAATGCAGATCTTTGGCTCCCACACCAATCCTAGTGAATCAGAACCTCTGGAGAAGGGCCCAGGAATATGCATTTTAAATATGCATTTTAAATAAGCTCCCCGTGATTTGAATGCATCCTCTGGTTTGAGAACCACTGGCCCCTGGCCCCTAGGTGAAAATCAAAGAGGAAAGCACTGACCTGAGCTCCCCCTCCAGGCTTTGGACTCTACCCTGAGCTGCTACTTCCTTAACCCCCAAATGCTCTAGCCACATGATTGTATTACCCTCAAGTTTCCTGCTTTTTAACTTATCCCTTCTACTTCTGCCATACAAGTTGAGGCCAACTCAGAGTTTCTCATATGAGACAGAAAAACCTTCAGGAATGATACTTGCCTAATACGATATCTATGCTAAGCAAAATCTGTTTGAAACACTGTGTACTTTTAATAAAAGAGGTATAGCAGTAAGCAGGAAATGCAGAAAGATGAAGGAAGAGAGAAGAGTGGATTCGTGGGAAACTCTGGACTGGACCCCGAGTGCTGGTCCCAAGTCTGCTGTTACTTTGTGACGGGGGCCAGTTGGTCTGTGGCTCTGGATCTCGGTTCCTGTATCAGTAAAACGAGCCGGTTGGACTTGATGAGGGCTGAGATCCTTCCAGTGCTAACAGGCTCTGATTTTTCCTGGAACAGTGCTTACATTCTTTGACATTTATTGATTTGCTTCAAGTACCACAACAGAGAGAACAATCCCAGGTTGTGCCCAGGGTCCCTCCCTGCCAGCAAACAAGAGGCTCGAAGCAGAAGATCTTCCCTAAACACAGTGCAAAGGAGGCTCGGATGCATTTCCATGATAGGCAAAGTCAGGACCCAGCCAAATGTACGACGCAATGAGGTAAATATTTGGATGTGATCTGCATAATCAGAAACACTCCCCTTTCTGAAATTGACCTGACTCTTTCGTCACCAGCCACATGGAAATCATACTCCATTATAACTGGAAAATAATGCAGAGCATGTGCCTGGGCACCCAGTCTGCCCTGTGCTGCTGTAGTTACTCGGGAAACAGAAGCTGACGTCTCTGTGCGGCATCTGGTGTGTTTTTCTGTGTGGTGGCTAGTCCACTGGCCTCATGCTCTCCATGCAAATTGCCTTTGTGCAACCCAAGCCAACCAGGACAGTCAAAATAATGAGTAATGCAAGAAATAAAGAGTACCAGCTTCTGGACCCAGAGGCTGATTTGGAGAACAGCAACCTTTCAGCAGAAGGTTCTGCCTGGTGATTTGGCCATCTGCATCTGGGTCAATATTTGGCATTCCCCAGGCAGCCACTGGATCAGCAGGCTCCCATGAGAAAGGCAAGTGGAAAACATTTTCTTGGAAATTGTCAGCATCCAGAGCAGAGCAGAGCACACACACAGTAGGTGTCCAATAAATGCTTGCCGAATAAACAAGGCTGCAAATGGATTGCAATGGGCTCCTACATGGGTTCCTGCCTCATCTTTCCATTGCTCACTCAGGCCTTCCTGTGACACCAAAGCTATTTCCTTGAAACGCAGCCCTACTGTGTTACTCTCTCTTGCTTACCAATGTCTTGTGGGTGCTTGCTCTCCGAAAGATGAAATTCACACTTATTCTTTGCCATGGCATCCTAAACCTGTCCTAACTGGCCTCCGCCTTCCTTTCCAGCTTCAACTCCATCATTGTCACCACCCCACGCTCACACCATGCCTGAAGTAAGACATGCCTACCTCCCCTCCTGCCTTCACCCAGGCTGAGCGCTCAGCTCCAGTGCTCTCTCTGCCTATGAACAGATCTTTCCCATCCAGATCAAGTGGCCTCTCTCATTCTCCAGGACCATGACGCACAGCCTTCTTCATAGCACTTACCACCTGGCACCGTAACTGTCTTTGTACACAACTGTCTCCCCAACAACACGGTGAGCTCCTCAGGGCAGGGATTATGTCTTATTTGTCTTTGTGTTCCACCCACTCCCGCTAACAGCACCTCATACAGGGTCTGTCACCTGGCAGGCCCTTAGGAAACATTTAATGGGTGGATGAATGAAAATATGGATGAATGAATGACAAATTTCCCAAGGGTTTGGTCTCCTGCCCATCTGCTTTGTGAAACATCACATGCCTGCTCTCCCTATAGCAGCATCTGCCATGGCTATTCAGCCACTGCCTGGTGATCTATGATGCCTCCACCATTTTTCTCGCTCCATGTGCCTAAATGTCAAGAAGCCAACAGTCCAAAGGAGAGTTCTATCTCTTCAAAGCAATTTACTCAGTATTTGACCCCCTGGCTATTCCCTGCTTGTTGAAACTTTTTTTCTCCTTAACTTCCAGGACATCATATCGCGTCCTGGTTCCCCTCCTAAACTTCTGGCTGTCTCTTTGCTGGCTTCTCCACTGTGTGCTCTGCAAATGTTGGAGTTCCATTCTTGGCCTTCGACTCTTTTTATCCAAACCTTCTTTCGGGAAAAACACTGTAGCATCAGCAATAATCTTCATGCTGATGTCGCCCCTATTCATGGATAGCCCCCAAATCTCTCCCAAGCACTAGTCTTATATTCCCAACAACCAACTAGACATACCCACCAGGAGGTCTCATGGGCTTTCCCTGTTCAGTCTGTCACCTAACCAGGACCTGAACACCTGCTGCGTCTTCTGAATTCTGAATTTTCTCACCCATACAGATGTGGTCCCATTCCACCACTCCCTTCCTCCAACTGGTCACAAAATCCTGCCGATTCTACCTCAGAAATATCTCTGGACCCCGCACCTTTTTCTCCATCCCCAAAGCCCATAGTTTGGTCAAGGCCTCATTCCCATGTGCTCTTACCAGGTCTCTACCCATCCAATCTCTCCTCCCCCTACTTAGAGAATCACATTCTTAAAAAATCACATCATCCAAGTCCCATGTTCAAACTGACTCCTTGAGCTCCCCTCTACCTCCAGGACTGACTCCCGCCTGGTCCACAGCCCTTCGCTCCTCGGCCTCTTCCGAGCCCCTCTGCGTCGCCTGCCGGCACTTCCTTGTTCCGAACTTTCCGCTCAGCCACGCCAGGCCGTACATCACTCTGTGCCTTGGACCACCTGTTGTTGGCCTCAAAAGCCCTCCCTCATCCCCAGCTTCACTTCACCTGATAACTTCCTGCTCATCCTTCTTGACTTACCAAATGCTGAGTTTTGCACTCTCTTTGCAGACCACCCCAACTCCCCAGGCAGGACAGCTGCTCTGTCCTTAAGGCGTCCACAGTATTTTGGCCACACTTCACTGTTTTCCATTGTAATTTCTGTTTCTATGTATCCCATACCCCAAACTGTGAAACAAAACCCGGTATAAATTTCTCATACTTATCACTCTTGCTCAACTATGAAACTAAAAACAACTTACAAATGGAATAAGTACAAAAGTGAAAGCCAATCCAAATTCAAATCAACAGTATTAACCGAATGTGACGGGTGGTATTGAAACTGAATAGGCATTTTTGGGCATGGTCGTAGGATGTACTTAAGTCTTTTAAGTTTCACTTGTTGACTACATTCTTTTGAATTTGAGCAGGATGGACCATCATTTGAGTTATTTTTTCCTTTTGAAAAATGAAGTTGTTTTAAACCACCAACCCATTATTCTGAAGGGCCAGTCTATAAGGCTAAATTTTAAAATGCTGCTTAATGGAAAACACTCACTACTGTTTACCGTTACACTTACTGTTAAGGAGCTATGGTGAGCTGGGCTACAAAAGACAACCTACACAATACAGCTGAGAGGTGGACGTGCTCTGGCATCCATAGGACAGGGTTTGGGAGACTGATACCCCCACATGGTATCTACCTCAATTCCGCTACCCTTTTATGGATTCAAAAATTTTTATATCTTTTCCCATTGCAATGGAGGCATTCAGTTAATAGGGTTATTTGGATTATTCAGAATAAATTTATATTTTCAAGTTATCCTCAAAATGAAAATCCTAAACAAACAAAAATTAAATTTAAGTTGCATATCACAACAAGTATACCCAAGACTCCAGGGGACTATGAATCCTCAGCTCATAAAACACTGTTTTCATTTTTTTAAAACTACAGATGAGGCTCAGAACCAGGATTTGAAATCAGGTTTCACTGATTCCAAAGCTCGGACTCCTCTCAGTGCTCCATGTTACTTATATCTTAAGGCTGCTTTGAGGCCCAAATACTGGGTACAAAAGGGTTTTTTTAGACCATAAAGTACTATATAATTGTTAGTTTAGGGTTTAGTTATTGTTATTTACATATGTAAAAGAAAAATGCTTTAGAAAATGATCTGGCATATTTTGAGAAATTCCCTGTCTTGCAAAATACAGTGTCTCCTTATTAGTTTTCCCATCTATTTAACAGGGCATACTGCAAACCTGATACTAGTCAATTGAGGAAGTGAAGATATTATTTACATGCAGCGTGGGAGCAGGTCACATTAATAGGTAAGTGTAAAACCTGGAAAACCAAAGGAAAAGATACTGAGCATTGGGGGCCAGGCGCACATTCGATTAGAAAAATCCTCTGCTTACAAAGGAGTACCATTTAGCAGCCATCCCTGGAACAAGTGCAACAATTGAGGACACAAACAAATTTTCTGACTGTATAATTTCCAGAATCCAGTTGAATTCCCCAGTTACCCTTTTGAGATCTTTCCAAACACATCTAACAACCTATAAAATCTGTCTCCCCTTGTTTAAATAATATTTCTTTGATTCTTGAAGAAGAGACAATTCATGCCTACTAAGTCAAGCACTTTACTAACGTACTTCATTTAATCCTCAAAGTTGATGCCCTCTTATCAATCAGAACCTAATTCAAATATCACCTTCTCAAAAGAGGCCACCCGGCCACTGGCCACACCATGTAAAGTAGTGAGTGTGTGTGGGCACACACACACACACACACACACAATCACGTTGCATTGCTGTGTTTCATTTTCCTCATCGTAGTTATTACACTCTGAAATGTTCCTATTTGCTTACTTGTTTATTGTCTGTTCCTCCCACCTGGGGTAGAAATGCCTCATTCTATGTGGGGACCTTGTGTATCTTATTCACCTCTATTCCCAGCTCCTATAATAGCACCTGAGATATAGTAGGTGCTCAATGGTTGTTGAATGAATGGCACCCTTCCAGATAGGAAATATTATCCCCTGTTATAGCCAAGAAGCTGATGTAATCTGCTGAAGGGTAGGCTGCTAGGCTGCTAGGCTGCTAGGATACTGTCAGAATCCAAACTCGGATCACCCTGCTCTGGACGTCAAGAGATGCCCACTGCCCAGGCTTCTCTAATGGGTTGTTAGCAGTGTGCCAGGGGGCGCCAGGCATCCCCCCAAAACACATACAGCATCTTCTCAAATTATAAATATCCTCAAGGGTTGGTTTTTTTTTTAAATGAGGGGAGAGGGTTGAATTTTTTCCTGATGTTAAGTAATTTTAAACATTGTTTTAAAATTAGAATAACCAGTTATATTTGGGGGACAGAATATCTCATTTTGATGAATGTTTAAATAAAACAGTAGACTTCGAGAAGACTTTGAGCCTTCAGTAGGCCGCTTTGGGTTAGCCGCAGGCCACACTGACACGCACATGTCCACGCTCTCCAGCTGGTGGGACATGTGGGTGGACACGTTTGAGAAGTGCCACACTGTCCTAGCTGCCACCCCAAAGTGCTAGCGTTGACACGATTCAGCAGACAGGAAAGCAACAGAGGGATGAACACCCTCACCAGTGGTCTTCAAGGCCACAACGGGTAGTTCCACAGGGAGAAAAGGCCTCAGCTAAAGAGATCTGGGTGAGAAGATAAAAACACAGACTATTCCAGACAGACCGTGTCACCACGGGTAGACTCAAAGCCTCCTTCCCAGGGCAGTTCCGATAGAACAGACCTGTCCTTCTGAGATGGCTTACTTGTGGTCTTGCTTCAAAGAGAAAATCTCGGGAAATTATTTGCACCTCAAGAACTCTAGGGTCCAGACCACCAGCAGCAGCCAGACTGGGAGCTCCCACCACTGTTTCTGGAATGAGAAAAAGGGGCCCCTCTTAACAGCCTCTGGCTTGATCTGAAACTTACGGTGCTAAGTTGTCTGACCTAGATTCCTTGCTCGGGTAAAGAACCAAGCTCTCCAGCAGTGCCCGTGCCACCAAGGTGGGCTCCTCTTGCCATCTGCCTGTGTCGATGTGGGCCATCTGCACAGCAGAAAGGAGCCTCTCTCAGCAGCACTCACAGGCTTCCCCAAGCATTTCAAGTCTCCCTGGCTCTGAACCAAGAATCTCTCTCAGAGCCAACAGCTTACAGCCCATTAAAAACCTTGTGCAAATGCAAACACTCTCTCCATTAGACAAGGAAGAAACAAGAACCACGTCTTGGGACTAAGCTAGCAGTTGTTGAAACTAGACTAGGGGCTGGAGTCCCCGAAGAGGAAATATCACTGTATTAAAAACCACAGCTATTTCCAATGCTCACAGTCAATTACATGGGAGACCAAGGTGCCGTTGGAAGCGCTGCACGGGCACGCTGACTCCGCCACATTCCGGACAGGACCGGTTTGGGGAAATGGAAGTACCTTTGGGTTTTCTAGCTGCCTGAGGCTTGAGCCCCAGCATGTTTAATAGTAAGAAGACTACATCAGTACACACACAGAGCCATTTAATCCATACCCCGGGCTTGCAAAATCAACATCATCATCAGTTTATCCATAAGAGAGTCACTAATCTGTTTAGAATCCCAGGCGCTGAAGGGACGTAGGTCTTGGTGGGCAGAGGGACCACGATGAAAGCCTCCATCCTCATGGCCCCTTCTTCTACTTCATGGGGTCCTCCATGTCTCTCTCGCTCCCCTTTGTTTTTTACAACAACTTGAGAATGTTGGTCACTGGGCTTAAAGAAGACAGAAGGCTACAGGCAACATGTAGGCCTCAAGTGCAAGTTGTATATTACACTTGACTTTGACAGAACTCTGCACTGGGAGTCATTAGGCACCAACACAGACACAGTGTTTCCAGGCATTTTATTCACAACGTAAGTCTTTCTACTGTGATTTCGATCTACTGGGAATGATTAAACGTGAGCACAGCCACCGTCACACAGATGCTGGTCACAAAGAGGTTCTGAGGGAAGCCAGCCCCGGGCACAGCCGCTCCCAGGATGCAGCAGGGCTCTGTCGTGGGCCCTGCCACCAACACGGCGTCTCCGCGTCTGTTGCCCTTGGCGGTTGGGGGTGGAGCTGCATCATATTTTCCCTCTGTGCTGCCCCACATCTTATTTCAATTTTGTACTTTATTGATTATAACAATGGATTATGATGACCATGGGCTATAAATTTTACCAAAATACACTTTGTGGCCACTAAAACCACTTTATTAGCTAAATTCTTAACAGAAAAAATTTATTTTGTTATTACAAGTATAAAACTCTCAAACACTTAACCCTTCTCTCTATTGGGAACAATGGCTTTGATCACTTGATGTTGAGCACGAGAACCCTCAGGACGTAGCTAGTGCATTATAACAAGACACATCAAACTTTGTTCCCTATTTGCTGCTGTTCTTGGGTGCCTTTCCCTTGGGAATTCCACAGGGAGGATTCAGGCATTTCAGGGTCCCTGGCCATAATACCATCCGATGACATGAAAAGCTCACCAGGATGCAGTGCTAACATTAATGACAAAGTGCTCTGGGTACACAGCCCGTGAGAAACCAAGCCAGGACAGCAGCCCAGGCTGTTCCATGCTCCATGCACTACCTCTCCCTAGTCAACTCGAGGTGCAAAGTCAGAGAAGCTGCAAACCAGCTTGTCTGGGACAACAGAGAGTCAGGGAGCAACAGACCCATGTGAGGAGTGATGCGGTTTCTAGCTGGAAGAACAGCCACAGAAATGAGAGAGAAGCATGCTGGGCCCAGGAATGCAGAGAGAGCTCTGGAAAATAGCCCCCACCACCCCCAGCAGGAGTTGCCTCTGAAACTCCCAACTGAAGGAGAAACGGGAGGAAGGCCCTAGAGGCCTCTGGAACACCTACTGCTGCTGCTGCTTCTAGAACAAAGGTTCTCAACCAGAGGCAACTGTGCCCACCAGGGGACACATGAGAAAATTCAGATCCCCTGCCATACCCACAGTCGCGCGCACACACACACACACGTATACACACAGTTATCTGGCTCAAAATGCCAATAGTGTCCAGGGTGAAAAACACTGCTCTAGAGTAAGCCAGGGATACCCTTGACACGTCTCAGCTGTTTCTCTGCAGAGCCCCAGTTCTGACCTGTGCAGAGAAGAGCAAAGGAACCAGTCCCCAAAGTATCTGCATCATAACCAAGAGCAGGAAGAGGGTGGGGTGCAAAATCAGAGGAAGCAAAGATCCAGAAAGAAAAGGTCCAAAGGGAACGGGAATGTGGGGGTACACATGTGGGAACCCCGAGTGTATCCCTGGATCTGCCTCTGACGTGCCGCGGCACCTGTGCAAAGGGCCCGGGAGGCCAGTTTGCTGCTGGTACATCCCTGGTGGATGTTGACATGGGCTATTTTTAAACAAGGTCAGCAGGGGATTCCCAGTGAATCTATTAATAGGGGAGCTTCTTATGCCAGTTGATTGAACGTGATACTACTGCGGTTAAATTGTGAAGATGCTCAGACTAGGGCTGGCTAACTGGGATAAAAAGGAACGCTGCTCTGACTCCATAGATGGTTGAGGTAGGGCCCTGGCAATGATTGGGTTATATGTGAAGTTTTATTCGAAGGCAGAGGGGTCAGGTCACCCTATCGGCAGATGACGGTGTGCCCCACATACGAGGCTGAAGGAGTTAGCCCTACCTAGAGCCAACTCATCTCAGCTGGGATCCCGAACGCCAGAGGTGCCTGGCCAGATAGAGGGAGTACAGTGTGCAAGATTGGCAAGCGCATCACCCTGGATTTGAGCGTCCTTCTGACCCAGCCAGCCCCTAGGCCCAAAGCTACACTGAAGTGACACTGAGGCAGTGCTTTACGTTCTTCCAACCATCCGGGCAAACTGAGGCCACTGTCCAACTGGGGAGAAGACAGGGACAGGCGAGGAATGGGTGACTCCTAAGGGTCCTGCCGGCCTGACGCACAGGAATTCTCAGTGTCCTGGACATAGGCTCGGGCGACCGACCTCACAGGAGGGCAGAGCTGCCGCTGGAGAGCCAGGCGGAAGAGGTGGCGTTGGGCAGCACAGCCCTCCCGCGCCTGCGTCGTGCACCACAGCCTCGGTGGCTTCTCCTGCTCCTGCTCCTGCTCCCATTTCCCCTCCCCGCCACATCCTCCAGCTTCTAAGTCGCATATGAAGTCCTCTCGGAGCCTTGCTCTTTGTGGCATCAACCCCCTCCCTGTACCTCAGTCTCCCAAGAGTGTCAAATATGCGAGGGCCAACACCCACAACCACGTACCCCTTCCCAGACCCCAGTGAGGCCACTGGGAGCAAACAGGCAGCAGGTGCCCCGTGAGACTCTCAGGCAGATAAACACAGAGCCTTGCACCCAGTGGAAGAAGCAGGCACAGCCCTCTTCCTGGCAGCCCTCAAGGACAAGGGCTAAACCACACAACATGGAGCAGCAAGCTCAGCTGGCAGAGCTCACTCTGCTGTCTTAACCTTTGCAGCAGTCTGGGGACCCTCCCATCTGCCCCGGAGTGCACTGTGGCAAGCGAGGGCTCCACCAGCCAGAGCAAAGGGTCTGGTCTCCGAACTTGGAAAATGAAAATAAAAGTGAGCTCTGTTGCAATATCTGGGCCTGAAAACATATAGGCATAAGTTCTAGAAATAGGAGATTCTTTTTAGTACGAAAAAACCACATGGGGCAGCAAAAACCAAGGGTGATGGACCAAACAGCCCAAACCACCCAGGAGAGGCTGAGGGAGGCAGGCTTCCCCGAGTCTGGCAGACACACCCCAGAAACTGACCTCCGTTCCCTTATTTGTCTTTATGAGTTCTAAGCATAACGGAGCCATTAAACTGTAGGTGCTGTGCTGAGTGTTGTCCACGTGTCAGCTCTGATTCCCAGACAACCCCGTGAGGCCGGTGTCATTATGCCCATTCTACAGATGAGAAAACAGACGCACAGAGAATAACTCTCTTGCACTAAGTAGAAAAGCACCTTTCAACCTACGCCTGTTTCTAGAAGGTTTCCTAGGGCATTCAAGAGAAGGGACTTGTCTTTCTCTTTCCCCTGCACCAAACTCAAGGCCCGGCACATGGAAGCCACCTAATGACTGTGTGGTGGGTTCAACTGAGCCTCCCACGCTTGCACAGGACCATGGACCGTGACTTCCCTGAAGTGTACGGCAGCCTCGACAACCCACTTGGAACCAAGCTCTCCACTGGTTTCTGCCCTGGGCACCGTGATGCCATCTCACTCCTCTTCTTGCCTCTCTAACAGCCACCTCCGATGCCACCCCCCATTTGACTTCCTCCAGAATGTCTCCCAACATAAAATGCCTTCTCTTTTCCATGTCCCTGCTTGGCCATGCTCACAGCGTGTCTCGAACATGAGCCAGAGAATATGAGCAACAACAGTGACCTGGCACTTCTGCCACCACCTTGATTAAAACTCATCTCAGTACCTTCCCGCCTGCCTCCTCCAGATCGCCTCCTCCCAGTGACACCTGGTGCATATGCAGGGCACAAGTAGAGTCATTATTTTTCTCTCTCACTCTCCTTCACTCCTCCAACCTGGCCAGTTATCAAGTCTTCTTTATTCCTCCAATCTCTCCCACCTGACCCTTCCTTTCAATTTGATTATATTAACAACTCCTCTAATTTGGATCCCAGAGTTCATAGTGAAAAATCTTCCCTACTTTACCCTGGGCTTTGAAAGCAAGCAGTTCTGAATTCAAACGTTGCCTCTTCCATTTGCGGGCTCTGTGACTCTGGGTGCTGTAGTTTGACTGTATCCCCTGCGAAAGTCAGGTGTTGCAATGTGACGTATAAGAGGCGGGGCCTTTGAGAGGTGATTAGGCCATGAGGGCTTCTCCCTCACCAAAGGGATTGAGGCCCTTATAAAGAAGCTTCTGCAGCACTCAGCTGGCGTGTTCTTCTGCTCTTCCACCCTGTGAGGACACAGCTTTCATCGCTTTACCTGTCTGCCTGCCACCATGTGCAGATGCAGCAAGAAGGCCCTCACCAGGTGCCAGCACCTTGATCTTGGACTGTACAGTTTCCATAACTGTGAGAAACAAGTTTCTGTTCTTTATAGATGACCCAGCCCCAGGTATTTCATGACAGCAAAACAAATGGATGAAGACAGTGGACAATTCAGCATGGCGGATAAGCCTCAGTTTCCTCATTGGTCAAGTGTACTCATCTTGCAGGGTTATTGAGTATGGCAAATACCACATATGTACAGTGTCTAGCACCTAGGAGATGCTCAATAATTGGAAACTATCATGAATATTATTGTTATTACCAATTGGTCTTCCAGCCACTAGTCTTTCTCCCATCCCCGTCCCTCCTACACAGACCTCCGAAGCAACCTTCCTACACGGCCACTTTCATCAGTGTCACGCCATTGGCTCAAAGGGCTTCAGCAGATCTTCAGTACCTGAAGGATAAAGTCTGTCTTGTCTAACCTGATATCTG
This sequence comes from Cheirogaleus medius, assembly GCA_008086735.1. Classification (NCBI taxonomy): domain Eukaryota; kingdom Metazoa; phylum Chordata; class Mammalia; order Primates; family Cheirogaleidae; genus Cheirogaleus; species Cheirogaleus medius. Next base: position 12,394,920 of record VBSM01002959.1, on the reverse strand, counting down.
AGGTCTCCCCAGTTTGGATTCAACGTGCCTTTTTAACTGGACTTGCTACTAGCCCTCCCCTGGTCACCTCCGACCTCCAACCTAAAAACACAAATTCCTTCTATTAATATAGACCCTAGATGGACCCGCTTGGTGTTGCCAGAAAACCTCACTCACTCCCACCTCCCCACCTACATCCTCTGGTCAACAAGACAAACATCCTCTGGACCTGCCTCCATCCATCAGATGCTTTCAGCTTCTACCTTCCCAAACCACTCTGGATCCAGCAGAGATGTTGTCCTTTGCTAAACTCAGTTGTCTTTTTAAATTTTGGTATAGAAAACTATATCTGCATATACATCCCTATGGATTTTAACCTTTCTGAGCATCTCCCATTGGCTGAGCACTGTTAGGTACATTCACCAACATTAGTGCCTTTCTACCCTCTTTGATGAGTTAACACAATGCCTGCTCAGCTCCTAGCGAGAATGTGGGGGGCACAACAGACCTAGACCCAGCCCTGGCCTGGGCTCCCACACTACCTGGGCTCCTGGTTACCTTTCATTCCTATTCCTGCTTCTCTGGCAGCTGCCAGCTTTCTGAGGGCAGCTTCTCCTACTGGAACTCCAGGTGTAACATCCCACAAGGTGATAACTATCTGCTGTTTTCATGCCTCTACAGAGAAGCCGCTGGACCGGATCCTACAATCCAACAGTGCGAGGGGGAGTGCCCAAGGTGAATGTGCACTGACTGTGCACCAGGAACTGCTGGGGTCCAGAAGTCAGCGTTCTGCATGTTTTTTGAGGCACTCGAGGGACACCACAAGCCAGGTGCAGTCTTGGAGATGGATGGGTAGGACCTAAAGGGATTTGTTGGGGCCTCCCCATACAGGGCCTATGTTCAGGGTCAAGCTTTGGTTTCAGTGAGAGGATGAGTGACAGACAGGAGCCAGGCCCAGCAGGCAACAGGCCGCACGCAACAGGGTCACTAGGGAAAGTGCACGCTTGTACTCCCACGGTGCCCAGAGGGGTCAAACTCATCCCCTGACCCTGAGCATGGAAATGGCAGACCCTTGCCAGACCCCTGCACGGTGCCCTGAGACCTGGGGACGTGGCGGGCTGTCCTTCTCAACAGCAGGTTGCTGCTACTGTTGTGGCTGCCTAGGCCCAGGCCAGAGTGGGCAACTTCTACCGCAGTTCGTGGAAAAGAGATGGGGGGGGGGGGTCATTTTTGGCATCTATTAGAGAGAGTATCTAGACAGGGGTCCTCAAACTTTTTAAACAGGGGGCCAGTTCACTGTTCCTCAGACTTGGAGGGCCAAACTATAGTTTAAAAAAAACTATGAACAAATTCCTATGCACATGGCACATATCTTATTTTGAAGTAAAAAAACAAACAGGCAAAAACACCTGCATGTGGCCCGCGGGCCGTAGTTTGAGGACGCCTGATCTAGAACATCCATAGACTGTGCCTCAGTGTTCTCACCAACCCTAGCAGTTCTGCCATGACTCTGTGGCATGGGCCTCGAACCCTAGTCCAGGCAGTTAGAAGCATCTGTTCATAGAAATCCCATCAGTTATGGATCATTACAGTTGTACCAACTGTACCTTGATTTGTTTCACTGTGCATCGTATCTCAGCGTTACAAGTGTTAACATGGTTAATCTCATTCTGTGTAAGTGCTTGTGCATGTGACGCTCACAGTTCCGTATAGGGCACATCTCCATCACTGCCCCAGTCTCCAAGCTTGCAGCGGAGGCACAGTCCTTTCCGACTGTGGACACCCAATAGGAAAGCCTCGGTGACACAGGGAAGGGGACCATGTGAGGATTGCACCAATGCTCGGATTGCCAGCACTGGCCCAGCTCCTGGTAAAAGCAGGCAGAGCGGCCCCAGGAGCCCCGCCCATCACGCTAGAAGCCATCTGTATTCCTGCGCAGGCACGGGCCTCGGCCAGGTTCGGCTGGGGAGGGCCCACTGCTCATTTCTCTCCTAAACCTCCCTGGTGTACAGCCAAGTCTCCCTTTTACTCAAGCTTTAAAAACAGAAACGTAGGAAGAAAACCGATTCCCAAGAAGGATGGAAAACTAATCTAACGAGCGATTACAGCGGTGCAGAGCGCTGCCGGGGATCCAGGCACCTGAGTGCGACAGCTCCCACAGGGCGGGGCGGCGTCTCACATCCTCATTTACCTCGTCCGGCACTCGGACAGCTGCCAGGGACAGGAGGATGAGGTCGAAGTGGTCAACACGGATCTGAGGGACCACTGCACACAAGGAAGCACACCAGGAACCGAGGACACGGAACTGAGCGTCTACGGCATGGTTCCTGCCCTAAAGGGTTTACAGCCCATCTAGGAGAGGAACGCAGAAATACCTGAAAAAGCAATTGACAACAGATTCACATAAAAACTCACCAGAGGAATTTAAAACATAAGAGAGTATAAAAAAAAAAAGGCTTTTGGAATTCAGACGGTCTGGAAAAGTCCAGAAGGCTAAGCTTGGGCGGGGAGGGGTTGTCTCCAGGGCATTGGAGATCACCAAAGATTTGGGCAAAAATGTAGAAGAGAGAAAGAATGATGTGACCCAGAGACGGAGACCCAGGAGTAAACCTGGAGCTGACTCTTACCTGGAAGGGTAAAAGCAGGTGAGGCTGCACAGGTGGGATAGGGCAGGTCTAGAAAAGCCTGTGTGCCAATCCAAGGAGCTCAGTCTTCGCTCCGTGCGTGCCAGGCAGCCCTGAGGACCAGGGTATGGGTAGCAGCCATGTAGGGCACTTAAGAGTGAGGGCTCAGAGGCCAAGTGGGAGTTTGGATTTCTGTTCCACCACTTGTCAGTCAAGGTTCCTCCCCATCTCCAAATATTCCACAGGGGTAAAACAGGGATAATAACAATCGTGGCTACAGATTCATAAAGTTGCTACGCGGTTTAAGTGGGATAATAGATTTACAGTGCTTTGTACTGTGCCTAGCCTACAGCAGGCACGCAATAGACGTGTGCAGCCAGGGAGAGGAGTAAGGGCCTATTAGCAGCAGGACCCTGAGAGGAAGGTGCAGATGGGAGGGGCATGAGACTGGACACTGGGCCATCGAGTAGCCTAGCAACGCGACGGCGGAGGCAAAGGCAGGGCTGGCTGACGTGAGGGCAGCGCGAAGGAGAGACGGCCAGAGCCGGCTGCCGGCCAGGTCACAGAGCTCAGTGCAGCCGAGATCCCACATCACGGAGATCCAAAGAGACGCTGTTGCCCAGAATAAAAATAGGGAAGCCCAGAAACAGGGCCAATTTGGTGGGCATGAGAGGGAGTTTTGCTTATAGACACTGTTGGGAGACTGGGACTCAGAGCTCAAGTCAGCCCAGCACTGTGGATCTGGGGAAGGGAACCCCAGGAAGAGAAGTGTGCAGAGAAGTGCTAAGGGACAAAGACGGAAGCACTGGGCAGATGCTGCCATTCAGGGGCCAGAGAGGAGGTTAGTAAAGGAAACAGAGGAAGAAATATAAGGATCCCAGGAGCCAAGCGGGTGGTCAGCAGAGTCAGATGATTCAGGGAGACCAGAGAGAGTCAGCGCTGCCTTGGAGGTGCTGAGGCCTTCCACAAAGAGCAATTTAATGAAGCACGGGGGTGGCCCCAACGGGGAGAGTGAGGCTTGGTGCAGGCCGCCAGTGGGGCTCTGGATCTGGGGTGCCCGGCACCGAGTGGAGAGAACTATGGGGCTGAGAGCTGGGGAGTCTCTAGATGAGATGTTTCCTCTCCGTGGGACGTTATGCACCCAAAATTCCTAACCGGCAAAGCAAGCAAAAGGAAACGGCACCTTCTGCTGTTGGAGTTCGGTTTCTTGGGCACTGCTCCAGAAACGTGGCTTCCTTCGGGCTGTTCTGGAACAGTGGCTGCCGGTCACCTCAGCCTCCCCCGTCAGGGAGCCGCTGAGACAACAGCGGTGTCAGCGGGCAGAAGACATAAAGAGGTGCACGGGAAAGGACGTGGGAAGAGAGGGGATGCTCTTCAAGGGGAATCTTCAAGGAGAAATCGGTGCACGCAGCCTCTAGCTTTGGAGATCGCACTGCCTCTGTCGGCCCCTGCACGGGGTGACGGTGGCCAGTGGCTGCCAGCCCTGACTGTGCCTTAGAGTCACTGGCGGTGCCCACAAAGCTGCCACCCGAAGGACCTCACCTGCAGACACACTGATCCAAATGGTTTGGGAAGGGGTCCAGCACCAATAGTTTTTTTGTTTTGTTTCTTAAACTTCCTAGGTGAGTCTAACGTGCAGCCAAGGTCAAGAACCACTCCCCAGGGGGTTCCCTCTAATGAACACTTAAGGCACAAGTTCTACAAATAATATTTTGGAAGTGCCTGTTAGACTGTCTAGCTTAGCAAGCAAAAACAGGTTTAGCTTGTGAGCCAACACTGTCCCCGTTTGATTGTTATTGGCACGATTCGGAGAGATGAGAAGGACCCTGTGTCAGAACTCAGTTAAAAAGAGCACAGCAATCAATTAATGATGTGCCCCTGGTTGGGAGGAAGGGGGAAGGGCTGGGATGTGGCCTTCCTGGGTCTCACTCCTCTGATCCTTTCATGGCCTCCAAACAATGGACCCAGACCACCTGAGCATTCAGAGTCCACGAGCGCTCCAGCCCAGCAGCCCTGGCTTAGACACGTGTCTGCGGCTGCCAGGGCAGCAACTCTGAGTGTGCTCCCCAGAGCAGCGGCAGCACCTGCGGATGCTCAGGCCCCACCCGGACCACCTGAATCAGAAACTCCAGGGGTGGGGCCCGGCATCTGTTTTAGCGAGCCCTCCAGGAGATGCCGACACATGCTGTGGTTTAGGAACTAGTACTGTAGGGGACTTAAAAAAAAACAAACAACAACAAACTTCACAGGTTGTTGAGCTCTACAAGGTCCCACCAAAACAGAACCTTTGCGGGTAGAGCCCAGGAATCTGTATTTTTTAAGCAAGTCGTGCTCAAATGATGCTGATGCACAGTCAGGCTCGGGTGCCATGGACCTGGCATTGCTCTCACTCCGCTGCTGCATTTCCTCGACAGCGTTGCTAGGAGCAAGGACTATGCACAGGGACCTGCCTGACAACGCCCACACCGGGAACCCGCGCAACGACATACACAGCGGCTCACCACAAGCAGCTCTCCCACCCTCTGCGAAGCTTATTTTCTTCATCTGTGAAATGGGCATGCTCAGATCTCACAGGACTGGGTTGCTGTGGTGACAATGACGTGCGAGCAGCTAGCTTAGGGAGTGGCCATATCCTGGGCACTCCATCATTTTAGTTGAAAGAAAGAAAAAAGGAAGGAGGAGAGGAGAAAGAAGCAGGCACAGACAAAATGAACACTTGGCTGCGCACGCGGAGCCCGGCTCTGACTCCAGGCAGCGGAGCGGGAGGTGACCGAGACGCCTGCCCTCGGGAAGCACAACGCCCGCGGCCAGCTTCTCTGGGGGTCCTGCGTGTCCCACCGCACAGCCTGCTCCTGCAAGTGTGTCCTTTTGTTCTTTTCCTGTCAGAATCACGCTAAAATGATTATTTTAACTCACGTTAAAACAGCAAACTCATGTCAACTTTTGGGCAGAGGGAAACCAAGACACCAGAACATCCACTTGCCTCATGCTGTCACGTGTGAACATTTGCAATTTCCCTAGTAAATTGTGTGGGCCACGAGACAGGGGCCACGGGACAGGGGCAGGCAGAACCAGTAGAGTCCAGGGCAGCTCCGTGCGGCGATCCTGTCTGCAGCTGGCGGTGGGATGAGACAACAGTCCTGGACCAGGACCAGCAGGATCTCCCTACTCACCTTGGCCCCTTCAATCCAATGCCCCATCACTGCCTTCGGCCACCAGGGTGAAGCACAAGTCCCCACCTGCCGTCCAGCCCTCCACACCTGCCCCTCCCCCTCTCCAGCTGCTCTCTCCTCCCCTCAGAGGGAACCTCCATCTGTGTGGCCCCTTGAGAGACCTGGGACACACGCCTTCCCTCACGCTGCTCCCACACCTTCACCAGCCTCCTTCCTCCTTTGTTGGCATCCTCACCCTTGGATGCCAAGGCCAAGGCCTGGGCCTGCCTGGGCTCCCTGGCGGCTCCCGTCCTTCTCAAAACAGCCACGCTCCTCTGCCTCCAACCTCTACCTTGTTTTCAAATTACTGTCTTCACCGTCATCCTTTGTATCTTACAAGCGCTTGATGGGCATGAGTAGGGTGTCATGCATTCTCAAAACTGGATCAGTTTTGAGATTTGAGAATAAAAAGGAGCACTATTAATAATGATATCAGGCTGACAAGCATAAGCAAGATTGTCCCAGATGAAGCAGGGTGTCTGGTTACCTTAAAACTAGTCTCCTGTCTAATGTCTCCTATGTCCCTCTCAGAACCTGGGCCTTAGAAACACGAGTTGATAAAATGAAATACTGGGAACTAAACTAGCCCTTGACAGAGGGTTGGGAAGATCAGTCTGGCCGTGCTGTGCAGGGTCGATGAGAGCTAGAATAATAACAGCTCACAGTTATGAATAGAAATGAGTAAGTGACATGCTGCTTTTATTTCGTTCTCTATAGAAATGCAAATGCAGCCCAAGGGCTGATGTAAGGTTGAAACAAGCCTTGCATGGGAAACGTGGTTTGCATAGTTTAATACAATTTAATATCTACTCATGGCCAGCTAAGCATCTGTCTCTAATTCCACAACCATGGTCCTTTCAAAGTCACTGCCTTTGGATGTAAGTTTCTCAGAGAGAATAAGCCTTGTATCCAATGCCTGGAAAGCAAGAGCATTTGGCCACCAAGTTCCCCTCCGTCCCCACCAAGCAGCTTTTCCCGTTTTGTTTTTAGCTCCAGCAGAAGGACAATGGGCAAGTCAATCAGTCCAGATTACCCTGCGTCAGGGAGGAGAGACACCTGACAACAATACCCTTCACCAAGCCCACGGGGACAAAGGCACAAGGGTAATCAAGGCTGTAGAGGGAATGCAATTCTCATCAACCCTTGGGGTTGCCTCATTGTTTTTGCTCTATTTTCCAGAAAGTCTTTAGCTGAGGAGAATGCGTGCAGGGGAAGGGAGGGCCTCGCCCATTAGCAGACACCTCAATGCAGTCAGCGCCCTCCTGCCATTCAGTGTGGGGATCGGCCCATGCAAAGGAGAAGTCATTGGACAAGGGGCACAATCAGGGCTCTGAGCTTTTCTGTCCTGCTGCACACTCGACCTGTCTTCCCCTGCTGAAAAGGCTGCTTCCCCCCAGGCATGCCCCATGTACAGAAAAAAATTCTACCCCTGGTTTGCTCTCCTTTGTACCCAGCCTCTGTGAACTAACACTGCGTGGAGCCAAGGCCAAGATGGCTTTCCTGGTACAACGAACATCTGCCAACTCTAAATGTAAAGGCTTAGATCAGTGATGACTGGTTAATTACGGAAACTTGAGAAGTGGATATATTTATTTATTCTTTACCTTCACTAAGCAGTTTAGAGGCTTTCACTGGAAATATAATTAATCATCTGAAATGCCTTGCAATAGTAACTGGGATCTCCATTTTACAGTTTACAATGTACTGGGCTCTGCAACAGCTTGGAGGACACAGACTTTAACCAGAGATAGGCTTCACTTTCAGGGCATCTGAGGGACCAAACAAATGTCACAGAGATTAAGGAACTTGCTCAAAACCCCTTGAAGTCCAGCTTGGAAGACTGAGAACTCAACATCCCCGCAGATCCTGCCAGCTCTGCTAACTTTCCCAGAGAGGCCCAGCTGTTATTTCCCCTTTTGAGCTTAATCTCAAAGTCACTGGAACAACCACAGGAGGTTGAATTGTTCACCCCAGTCACGTGGAAGCATTACATAACTAAGTGGCCCTGCCACTCAAGGAGCCAGGAGAACTGAAGTGGGTGTGGAGACACGCAGGTTGCTCTTCCATGACAACAGGTCACCTGGCTGAAATCCCTGACCGTGGGCAGAACCGGGTCGTGTAAATGAGGCTCACCTGCCCCAGCTCCCACTGCGCCCTCGTGACACAAATGTCATCTCATCCGTTTGCTCTGTCTTTGTATTTGTTGTCCCCAAATCACCACCTCTTCCTTCTTCCCTCTGGATCAGTCTTCCCCCCCCCCATTGCATCTTATTTATTTATTTTTTAAATTGCTCCCTGGATAATTCTTACTTGGCTTTGAAGATTCAGTTTAGAGATCTTCTCTTTGAGCCTCAACTTCCTCATCTGTATAAAGGGGATGACAGTAGCTTCTATCACACAAAGTTGTTGCAAGGATTAAAATATAGACCATGAGTAGAAAGCACCGTGCCCAGCATGTAGAATAGTTACTAAACGTTGGTTGTCACCATCATCATTGTCACTCTGCTCTGTGATCCCAAACTCTGGCCAGACGTTGACCACAGCACCTCCCGACTGCACTGCAGTTGTTTATTCTTGTCTCCCCCTTAGGCTCTGAGCTCTTCCAGGGAGGAGCCAGTACCTTGTATAGTGCCTGGCACACAGTAGGTGCTCAATAACCCTCCTGCATTGTTTGAACCCATGAATAAATCCAAACTAAACTATAAGCCTTCTATGTGATGTATCTTCCCAGTGAAAGATACAAGAGAAAAATGAAGGAAGAGAATGGGATGTTCTCAATACTACTCAGAAATATTCTCAAAGATTCTACATAACTCATTTGCATTTTGATATTTTATGACCTTCACTTTCTCTGAGTGCTTTCTAAAGATGCTCATTTTTTTTTAAACTATAAGGACCATGCTCTCAAAGCCAAGGGTTGTGATACAAAGTGGAAAATTAAAGCAGATCCATGTGGCCTCAGCAAAAGGAAAACAAGGTAGGCCAAAGAGAAATCAGGTGATATATGGATTTATGGTCCAAATCATAACCTTTTAGCATAAACTATTGATGTAATAGAGGGAAAAGACACCACCCCATCCAATGGGCAACATATTTTGAATAATATTCAATACAATAAAATACCAGTAAAGGCCCTTTAAATTAGGTGTAACACTTTTCCTGCCCTAAGTTCTTCATATTTGGCTTCTATGGAGTCCTGTGTGTGGGACAGAACTGAAGGTGTATTAAAAGTGATCACTTTTTGCTTATAGAGTGAATAGTTTTAAAGAGGCTGGTCTTAGGGAAACTTAGACACTAGGAAACCTGGTGCCAGCAAGGTCTCTTCTATAGCCTACAAGCTTAGCTCAAAAGCTTTCATCCAATTTAAAAGGTTGGTCTCACAGGAGACTTGTCAGTTAGCAGAAGCTCAAGGTGAGCCTAAAGGCAGGGAAGACATGGGTATGGTGTTTAGCATAGGGAGAGCCAAGACATAGAGGTGGGGGCTGGCAGGTTTCAGCTGTGACATCATAACCATGACAACAAAACCAAATCACTCGCACCATGTTTCAGGGCAGCGTGAAGCTAATGATGGAAGCTGCACATGATCAGGATGGAACGCAGGAGCCTAAATTTAATTAGAGCACACACAGGGGACTTCCCAAGGAGCAAGCTGCCACTTTCCAGAGACCAACCGAGACAGTGCTGCATGAGTGGATGGAAAGACACCCGTCATGAGGGTTAAGGACTTCAGAGTCAGACGCCTGGCTCTGTGCTTCTGCCACTGGGTAGCAGTGCACTCAATGTCTCTAAGGTGAGGTTTCCTCATCTGTGAAACAGGGATATATATATTTGCTTTAGAGGGTGAATATGAAGAACTAACAGGCCAGTTCTTATAGAGCACTTAGCACGGGGCCTGGCACCTGGTAAGCATTCTGTCAGTGCTGATCGTTAGCACTCATTCTTAGCAAGGGTGCGGGAAACCTGGCCCCAGGACCATGGCTATCCCATCTCGCATGCCAGTATTCCTCCTGTTTGAGACCTTGTGACCCCTGCTTCTCCATAGCAATAAGAAGTAAATTCCTTAAGCTAAAAAAGGCTAGGAGGCTTGTCTTCAAGGGCGACCAAACAGAAGTCCTAAGAAGACTATATCTCTTCTTCCTCCTTCTAGAGAAGCCCATGAGGTTGAAAAGGAGGAAGACACTCTAAAGAGCAGCTCCTCCTACTAAGGAAACTTCAGTGTAACAGCAGAAATGACCCTGTACTTCCAAACATGTGGTGTAAGAGGCACCTGCAGCATGTAACATGATTCTTCAAAAACAAGCCCGGGGAGAAGAACAGAACATGTAACCAGCAGCCTCCCTGGAAAGCAGAGCTGAGCCACAGTGCAGCCTCTGCAGAAGAACCTACCAGTTTTGTCCACCAGGGCACATCTGGCAATGTCTGGAGACATTTTTGGTTGTCACAACTGGCATCTAGTGGATAGAGGACCAAAGATGCTGTTAAGCTTCTAACAGTGCACAGGACAATCCCATAAGAAAGAATTATCTGGCCCACAATACCAACAGTGCCAAGACCGAGAAATGGAGAAACTCTGATGTAGATAAATCAGGCTGTGGTAGAGATGGAACCCATGACATTAGAAGGAAAGCACCTTGAAAAGACATCTGTTTGGGTACCCAGCTTGTAGAGCAGGGCTGGCATCTGTCACAACAACAACAACAACAAATGATAACAACACCACCTACATAGTGTTTACTATGGGTCAGACAATGTTCTAAACTCGTTATCCATGACTTGTAATCCTCAAAACAACCTATGCAATAGTTACTATCATCACTCCCATTTTACAAAAGAGGAAACTGAGTGATTCTTGTCCAAGGTCCAGAATTACTAAGCAGAAGAACTGGGATATTAACTAGGCAGTCTGACTTTAGAGTCCAAGTTCACATAGCAGGCACCTGATGCATGTTTGAGGAGTTAATGGGAGAAATAAATGTGCACGGCCACAAGCAAGAACACAGGTCAAACGTACAAGAAGCAATACAAAGAGGATATAATTAGGATAAGGACATTGACTTCTGCTCTATTTCTCCAAACTAACCAAGAAGTGTGCATCCTTGGTAAGGAAGGAAGACAGCTGGCATGTGAAGACTCCACTTGCCAAATTCCTCCATCGTCAAGAATCAAATCACACCCTCCCTGGGAGGAGAAGATAGATCACTAACATACACACAAGGACAGTGGCCCAAAGACTGTACTATGATTAATTTTTTCTCTAAAGACTAAGATATGCAGCCTAAGTGACAAGTTATTCTGTGTCAAAACTTTGTTTTAACTGTAATCTGGCCTGGAAACATAACATAGTGGGGAATTTAGAAGTTATTTTAAAAACACCTTTTTATGGTTTGGGTTTTGTGTGTATAGTGTGGGAAGGAATGGAAACTTTGAGAAAAAAATTAAAGCATATAAAATACTCATTTTTCTTATAACTCTTTTTAGGCCCAAAGTCACTTTGTTAGGGTTGAAACATACAAAAATATCTCCTCTGTATAACTTGGCTTATTTGCAGTAAGACCACATTTGAGATATGGGTATCGGAGTGGAGTTTGTGCATACAATAATAACACATTTATAATGTATTTATTTTTAAATATTGTTACAAATGGAACTACAGACTTCCAAAGGAACTACTCTGGGATTGTGCAGGATTTCTGTGAAGCAGGCAAAACACTTAGAACAAAAGAAATATTCACATATAGAAAAACAAAGTTTCTTTGCCCCCAAACTTAGTAGCAATAAAATACCAAAAAGAGTTTTTTAAGAAATCAGGGCAGAGAGTGTCATAGAGAAGGAACACTCAAAGCTCAACGTATATCTTTTTGCCATAAAAACTGAAGGGTGGTAGCCCCAGTCTCCCCAGTTTCCCCAGCTTACGTTATCCCCAAAGCCTGCTTCCTCTGAGGATCTCAGCATTTTCTGCAAACAGAATCTGTGACCCAAGTTTTTCTGGGTCTTCCATGTTGCATTTCTTGATGTGGAACTTTCCCACAAGAGAACAATTCCTCCTACAAACCTAGAGAAGGAGGAACATGAAGCAGGCAAGAGCTAACAATAGGAGTCGCAGGCGGAGTCCCCGTGATGGGGAAGGGATGGTTGTGGTTTTTTGCGGTCTTCCTGCCACCAGGTTAACATGAGGATGGCCAGGCCCCAGGTTCCTCTAGAGGGGATACCCGGTGGACACTACAAGGCTGGGAGAATGAAACACCAAGTCCAGTTAAGTCGGCCAAAACGGAAAAGGACGGCAAAGACGGCCCAAACACTGGGCAGGCAGCCCCTGACCACATTCAAGGAAGTCAGCAAGCACTGGCAGAGTTGCTCACTCTACGTGCCACTTCATGCCACCTACCCGTGGGCAATAAGCATACTCAGAAAACAATCAGAGAGCTGAAGGGCAATCCTGGCTCTGAACAAGGAACAGGCGAAGATGCCAGGACTGCACTATTATTCCCAAACTAAAAGCCTGACGATGCTCTCTTTCCACAACATTGTGAAGGGCTTTCCAAACACAAAGTCCTGAGCTTACTGCTTGCTCCATTTTTAATAGAAGCAAATTTAATTTTTCTACCGTTGGCTTTGAATCCAAGAGATTTAGCACAGCATGAGTTAGTGAACATTGGAATTCTTAATAAGCTCTTTTTACTTTAATTTCTTCATTTCTCATAAATACAAATACCCTTAATTTTTCAGAAGCAGTCAGTTATATTTATGCCATTTGAAACAGAAGGCTTGACAACTACCAGCCGGAAGAGACACAGTGCTTGCTTTAGAACCAGTTTCCAATTCCGTATGGGTTCTGGGGCTGGCACGCTGTAATGAGAGCACGCCTTACGTTGTTCTTTGAAGAGCATCTTTGTTTCCTGGTCACTCCCAAAGGACAGTCTCACCCGGGTCCAGACTGTCATTGCCATTGCAGTACTGGCATCTGATTCACTGTATTGTCTTCCTCTTCCCTTTCTTTCTCCTCCTGTTTTTAAATGGAGGTATAATATACATAAAGTGCATAAAGTGTGCTGAGGGGAAATGTATGCATTCTTACCCTTCTAATATCCAAGCAACCCCCACCTACGTCAAGATTTAGAATCTTTCCAACACCCTGAAAGGTTCCCTCATGCCCCTCACTACTCAGTAACCTCCTCAACTCCTGCTGGTACCCACTATTCTGATTTTGTTTTCACCAAAATTATCTTTGCCTATTCTTAATTTAAATATCATTCCATTTGTATCTGGCTTCCTAAGGTCAATATAATGACTGTGAAATTCTTTCAGTTGTTGCTTATACCAGTAGTTTATTTTTAACAGCTTCACTGAGGCATAATTGACATACAATAAATTGTACATACTTGAAGGGTACAATTTGGTAAGTTTTCTCATATGCATTCACCCATGAAACCATCACCACAATCAAGATAACACACATATCTGTCATTCCAAAAGTTTCTTTATACCCCTTGGTAATCCTCACTTCATCCCCGACTCCATCCCCCATAAACACTGAACATCTTTTTCTGTGCTTATGGCCATTTGTATATCTTCTTTGGAGAAATGTCTATTCAAGTTCTTTGCCCATTTATGAGTTAGGTTGTTTGGTTGTTGTTGAGTTTTAGGAGTTCTCTATAAACTCTGGGTTATCAATCCCTTCTCAGATATATGATCTGTAAGTATTTTCTCTCATTCTGTGGTTTGCCTTTATACTCTGTAGACAGAGTTTTTTGAAGCACAAAATTTTAATTTTCATGAAGTCCAACTTGTCTATTTTTTTTGTTACCTATACCTTTGGTGTTATATCCAAGAAATCATTGCCAAAACCAATGTCATGAAGATGTTGTCCTATGCTTTCTTCTAAGAGTTTTATAGTTTTATGTCTTATATTTAGGTGTTTGATCCATTTTGAGTTCACTTTTGTATATGGTGTCTTTTCCTATTGAATGGTCTTGCTACCCTTGTCAAAAATCATTTGACCATATACACTAGCATTTATTTCCAGGCTTGCTATTCTATTCCATTAGTCTATGTGTCTGTTTATGCCAATACAACACTGTTTTGATTACTGTAGCTTTGTAGTAAGTTTTGAAATCACAAACTGTGAGCCCCCCTCCCCAAGTATTGTTCTTCTTTTTCAAGATTGTTTTGGCTATTTTTTCTATTTATGCAAAAAAATGTCATTGGGATTTTGATAGGCATTTCACTTTGGATAGTTCTGGCATCTTAACAATATTAAGTTTTCCAATCCTTAAACATGGAGTGACTTTATATTTATTTATGTCTTCTTTAATTTTTCAGCAATATTCTGTAGTTTTCATTATACATGTCTTTATCTCCTTGGTTAATTCCCCAGTATGTTTTTTTTTCCAGATATCAAGTTTTATTTCTTAATTTGTTTGAATCAAAGAAGGAAAGACTGAGTTTGTTTATTTGAGTCTGTAAAAGTTCCCAAATGTAGGCATTAGATGTATCAAACAAGAAAGCAAAGGCTCAGGTCCTGAAACACCTCTGAGATTATAAAACAGCCAGGAATTCTCAGAAATTGTCAGGGAGGATTTCAGACTCCGAAGCTATGGAAGTGGAGATTTGAGGCACATTTTAATCAGACCTTGGTCAAACTACTTAAACATTTAGCACTTCAGTTTACTTGTCTACAAAACAGGAATAACAGTACTAACTTCAAAAGTTTATATATTTTATATATATAATATACATATGATTTATGATATATAATATATATTATATATATCTTAGGAAAGCAACTGATACATAGAGCTCCATTGTGGTTATTTATTATTATCATAATTGTTATAATTAATATTAGAGGATCAGGAATTCCATAATTGACAACCGAATTGCACAAAGAATTTTTTAATTTTTTTCTTTTTTTTTATTTCAGCATATTATGGAGGTACAAATCTTAAGGTTACGTATATTGCCCTTCCCCCCTCCCCCCTCGAGTCAGAGCTTCAAG
>VBSM01002959.1:12351770-12380010 GCA_008086735.1 Cheirogaleus medius | reverse complement strand
CTTTGCAATTGTGAATTGTGCTGCTATAAACATTTGAGTGCAGGTGTCTTTTTTCTAGAATGTCTTTTGTTCTTTTGGGTAGATGCCCAGTAACGAGATTGCTGGATCAAATGGTAGATCCACTTGTATCACTTTAAGGTATCTCCGTATTGCTTTCCACAGAGGTTGAACTAGTTTGCAGTCCCACCAGCAATGTAGGAGTGTTCCTATCTCTCCACATCCACGCCAACATTTATTGTTTTGGGACTTGTTAATAAAGGCCATTCTCACTGGAGATAAGTGATATCTCATGGTGGTTTTGATTTGCATTTCCCTGATGATTAGAGATGTTGGGCATTTTTTCACATGTTTCTTGGCCATTATTCTGTCTTTTTTTGGAAAGTTTCTGTTTATGTCCTTTGCCCACTTTTTGATAGGGTTGTTTGATTTTTCCTTGCTGATTTTCTTGAGTTCTAAATAGATTCTAGTTATCAGCCCTTTATCGGATGCCTAGTATGTTTTTATGCTATTGAAAATGGAGTTGTTTTCTTGATTTGCTTTTTGGATTGACCATTTTAATATATAGAAATGCAACTTATTTTTGCATGTTGAATTTGTACCCTGCTACATTGCTGAATTCATTTATTAATTCTAACAATCTTTTTGTGGATTCTTTAGGGTTTTCTACATATAAGATCATACCATCTGTGAACAAAGGTAATTTTCCCTCTTCATTTCCAATTTGGATGCTCTTTCTTTCTTTTTCTTCCTTAATTGCTCTTCCTAGAACTTCCAGTACTGTGTTGATTAGATGTGGTAAAAGCAGATATCCTTGGTTTGCTCTTGACCTTAGAGGGAAAGCATTCAGTCTTCTACCACTGAGTATGTTTGCTGTGGATTTTTCATATGTAACCTTTATTATGTTGAGGTAATTTCCTTCTATTCCTAGTTTGCTAAGTCTGAGTTAATTTTTGTATATTATACAAGATATGGATCAAAGTTCACTTTTTTACATGTGTATATCCATTTGTTCCAGTGTTTGTTGAAAAGATTATCCTTTCTCTATTGAATTACCTTTATACTCTTGTCAAAAATCAGTTGTCCACATATGTATGGGTCTATTTCTATACTCTATTCTGTTAAATTATCTATTTTTCTATCTTTATGCCAATAACATGCTATCTTGATTATTGTAGCTAATGATATAAATATTATGTAGTGTAAGTCTTGTAATTTTGTTCTTCTTTTTGAAATTTGTTTTAGCTATTCTAGGTCCTCCACATTTCCATAGGGATTTTTAATAAATGTGCCAATTTCTACAAAACCTTCTGCTGGGAATTTTATTGGTGTTGTGTAAATACTATACAGCAATTTGGGAAAAATAGGTATCTTAACAATATTGAGTTTCTTGACCTTAAATGTGGTATATTTATCTAGCTATTTGAATATTTTTATTCTGTTTTTTATTTCTGTTTTTTGATGTATGAACTAGAATTCTTTGTTTTGTTGATTTGACAGCTGCTTTAGGGTTTATCTTTAACTTACATCTTTAACTTAACATAGTATACCTTTAAGTAATATATCATTTTACATATATTATAAGAAGACCCTTACAATACTATACTTCCATTTGTCTTTTTTTGACATTTATACTATTGTTATACATTTTGTTATACATTTGTTATACATTTTACTTATACATATGTTATGAACCCCACAATGCATGATTAATATTTTTATTTAAAGAGTCAATATTTAAAAGTTATCTAAATACAAAGAAAATATTCTTATGCATTTACCCATGTAGTTATCATTTCTGGTACAGACATTCCTTTGTGTATATCCACATTTCTATCTGATACTTTCCTTCTGCCTAAAGAACTTCTTTCAACAATTCTTGTGGGGTGGTACAGCCTTCACATGTCTGAAAATGTCTTTATTTTACTTTCCTTTTTGAAAGATATTTTTATTGGGTATAGAATTCTAGGTTGATAGTTTTATTCTTTCAGTACTTTAAAGATATTGCTTCACTTGCATGAATAACAGGACACGGGAAATCAAATGTCATCCTTAACTTTGTTCCTATATATATTATGTGTTTTTTTCTCTAAAGGCTTTAAATTTTTTTCTTTACCAGTGATTTTAAGCAGTTTGATTATGATGTGACCTGGTGCCATTTTCTTCATGCTTCTAGTGCTTGGAGTTAATGGATAGTCTTAGTTTCATAGTTTTCATCAAATTTGGAAAATTTTCTGATATTATTTCTACAAATATTTTTTCTGTCACCTCCAGCTCTTCTCCTTTTGCTACTCTAATTGCACAGAGCTCACTGATGGTCTGTTCATCTTTACATTTTTTTTCTTTCGGTTTTTCGCTTTGGAAAGTTTCTATTGTATCTTCAAGTTCACTTATCTTTTCTTCTGCAATGCCTAATCTACCATTAATCCCATCCAGTATAGCTTTCATATCAGACCTTGTTACTTTCACTTCAAGAAGTTTGAGTGTTTGTCTTCCATGCCTATACTTAATTATTTAAATTTATGGAAAACAGTTTTAATAACTTTTAATGTCCTTATTTTTATATTCTAAAATATATGCCACTTCTGAATTGGTTTCAATTGATTGATTATTCTCCTAATTTATGGAGAATAATGTTCATATCTGTCTGCTTCTGTGCATGCCTAGTAATCTTTAACTAAATGCTAGACATCTTGAATTTTACCTTATTGGGTGCTGAATATTTTTATGTTCCTATCATCTTGAGCTTTGTGCTAGGATACAGTTAAGCTATTTAGAAACAGTTTGATCCTTTCAGTATTGCTTTTATGATTTGTTAGTCAGATCCAGAACAGTGCACAGTCTAGGGTTAATTATTCCCCTAACACTGAGGCAAGAGCTTCCTGAGTAATCTATTCAGTGCCTCCTGGATTAGGAGTTTTCAAAGCCTGGTTTGCTGGAACTGTACTGTTCCTGATCCTGAATGAATGTTGGGTACTGTTCCATTTTATCCTCTCAAATGATTCTTTCTCCAACCTCAGATTGTTTCCTCGCATGCATGTGCTGATCAGTCCTGTGCTGCATCCTTAGGGAGGACCCCCCACCCCTGCAGAGCACTGTAGTCTTCTCTCTGTGTAGTTTTCTCCCATCTGGTACTCTGTCCAGCAGACCCTCATCACCTTGGTCTTGCTGCACTCTCAAGTCTGTCTCCTTCACTCAAGAAGTCCAACAGGTTTTCCCTGGAGTCCCCTCCCTGCACCAAGGCCAGGAAACTTTCAAGGCAGTAAGCTGGATACATTTTAGGGCTCACTCCTTTGTTTCCCATCTCTGGGGGATAACTGTCTTTTGTTGCCATAAGTCCAGGGTTTTGAAAAACATAATTTCATATATGTTATCTGGGTATTTTTGGTTGTTTCGGGTGAGAGGGTAAATCTTGTCCCTGTTGCTCTATCTTGGCTGTTTTGTTGTTGTTTCAGGTATAAGGGTAAATCCAATTCCTGCTGTTCCATCTTGGCTGGAAACAAGTCGTTTTTTTTCTTATTGTTACTGGTATTCTCTTGTATGAATACACTATAATTTATTTATCCATTCTTTTGTTAATGGCCTTTTGGGTGGTTTCCAGTTTTTATAAGTGAAACTGCTATTAAGATTGTTATGCATGTGTTTGGGTGGACATATGTCCTCGTTTCCCTTGGATAAATACCTAGGATTAGAGTAGCCAGGTCATAGAATAGGCAATGTTAAGCTTTAAGATATGTTGACAGTTTTCCAAAGTGGTTTACCATTTTAAACTCCCACCAGCAATATCCGAAAGTTCCAACTGCTCCATGTCCTCACTCGCACTTGGTATTGTCAGTGTTTTTCATTTTAGCCATTCTGGTGGTGTCACGTTGAGACTTTAATTTGTCTTTACCTAAAGACTAATGATCTTGATCGAGCCTCTTTTCACGTGCCTATTGGCCATTTGGATATCCTCTCATATGAACTGCCTGCTCAAGTGTTTTGTCCATTTTTAAATTGGATGGCTTAACTTTTTCTTTATATAAAATAAAATAAAAATCTGAATAAAAATCTTTTATCAAATACATTATTGTGAATGTCTTCACCCTGTCAATGGTTTAACAGTTCCTATAGTGTGTTTTGATGTTTTCAAAGTCCTCAATTTTAATGTAGTACAATTATTTTATGTACTACATTAAAGTACATAATTCAGTACATAAGAAGCTGTGTACTGGTTTGTACACAGTACAAACCACTGTCTGTTTAAGAAATTTTGTGTCTAGTTTAAGAAATTTTTGCCTACCTCAAATTATGAAGATATTATGTTTTCTTCAAGAAGCATTACTGTTTTCTGAATTCTTCTTCTTAAATATAGTGGCAATAATTTGAAAAGTTTTATGTAACCTAAAACTTCTTTTTGCCTGTCTGTAGGCTTTCTGATCAATATTCAACTGTGAGACATTGACTAGAGGCAATTTGAAGTCACTGGTTGTACATCATACTGCATTAATAGTGGCTGAAACCCATCACAAGGCCCTCTGCTATTCACAGCGTGACTTGCTTATCAGTTGGCAAAACAAATATTTAACCTCACCCTTACTTCATTCTGTAGTGTCTCTGTTCTCTTTCAAAGTTTCTATAAATAACAGGTTGAAGAGCAGTTCCCTTTGGCTGGTGGCCCTAACAGTGAGTTTGCATTTCCTTCTTCTAGTTTTTCTTGTTTTCTAAATTCTCTATAATAAACATAAGTATTTTTAATAAAAGAATTAACAAGAAAAATGTTGAGCAGTTGGTTGTGATTAAAGTATATGTATGTTTTTCCATTTGTGGAGCTAAAAGATATGATGTTTCATAATCTTTCTCTTTTCTTTTTTTTTTTTTGAGACAGAGTTTCACTCTGTTGCCTTGGCTAGAGTGCCGTGGCGTCATCATAGCTCACTGCAACCTCCAACTCTTGGACTCAAATGATCCTTCTGCCTCAGCCTCCCGAATAGCTGGGACTGTACGCCACCAGACCCAGCTAATTTGTAAAATTTTTGTAGAAACAAAGTCTTACCATGTTGCCCAGGCTGGTCTCAAACTTCTGGCTTCAAATAATCCTCCCACTTTAGCCTACCAAAGTGCTACGATTACAGGCATGTGCCACCACACCTGGCCCACAAGCTTTCCTGTATAGAATATGTTTACCATATACATCGTGACTTGAAAAGCAACTTGCTCAGTGAATGTTGGGCAGACAGTAAAATAGTTTTATTAATTTAAAAGCTTTCTACAATCTACATATTTTCCCTTACTAATAACTTACTGTTTTTATTAAAGTTTTGGTCAATTTTTTCCTACTCTTGGTCTCACTTTATCAACAAATGAAGCCACATAAGTTTTAAAAATGTAATTGTTTGCAAAGTATCTTTAGTTAATTACCAAGAACAATCCTTTGTGATATTGTTCATATTTTAGGAGCAAGATGAGGACTCTTGGCAGAAATATCTGGAAAGAGCTACTTACACTCTGCACCAGGGTCCTCTTTTTCTGTACTGTTATGGGACAGTTTTTACAGAGATACAGCCCGTCACCCGAGCAGCAGTTAGAAATGCATAGTTTACTTGACAGCATTTACAAATTATGCCTTTTCCTCAGAATGACTTGCACTGTGGAAATGCTTCCATATGCTAAAGTTGGACACTCCATTGTAATGAGAAAAAAAAGAGACATCTTTTAGCAGCTAGTTTTCATGTACATTCTAAACTACAATGTGCACAAATTAATAATGTTATCCCTTAAGAATTTACCATAAGTGGTTTTCTAATTCTTTCTGCAGCTCTTTGCTAAAGGTTGGGAGTAGATTTTGCCACAAAACAATGGGTCAGCAAGAATTCAATTATGATTTATCTAAGTAATGAAAACAATTTGATAGCAATCATAAGTCTTATGCTTTAATGAAAAAAAAATACTTTCCCCCCAAATCCTCTGGTTCCTTAAAGTCCCAGGAAGAGATAATTTCCAACTTCAAATTCCAAACCGTATATACATGCCACTAACTCCTTTCTATCCTAACTTTAGAGCAGAATTTTTGGCAAACTATGGCCCATGGGCCAAACCTAGTTCACCACCTGTTTTTACAGATAAAGTTTTAAGGCAACATGGCCATGCTTGTTCATTACATACCATCTGTGGCCTTATTTGCAACACAAAAGCAGAGTTGAGTAATTCTGATAGACCCCATAACCCAGAAAACCTAAAATATTCACAATAACTCTTTATTTAAAACAAATGCTGACCCCCATTTTAAAAAGCATTTTCTTATTTCACATCTTGCTGCTGGAATAAATGGTGCGGCTACCGCCAGTGCTGCTTCTGTTGTAGGGTGTTTGAGGACAGAACCAGCATGACAGCCACAGTTCCACAAAGCTCTGATAAAACATCAAAAAGAAATCTACCACCAAAGAAGGTGCTGAATCCTGTCTTCTCTTGGGTGAACAGCGATGACCCTGGCAGCCAAAATGCATGTATTTATTATATTCAAGAACTGTTCTAAAATATGTGTTCTCCGAGTTCCATGTATTTTATTACAGTAAATTAATAGACTTATACTGATTTTTATAAATAAATAAATAAATAAATAAATTTTTGTTCTCCAAGTAATCTGTAAATGATTTTGAAAAAATTTTTTATCTATCTTTCTATTGCAAAGTTATTAATAATACTTTGACAAGGAGGTATCATATCTCAAGATGTGATACTTTTGCTCAGTTTTTAAACTCAATACTCTAAAGTAACCTATAGACTGACATCAGCAAGATGGCTAACTAGAGTTGCCTGGTGCTTGTTTCCTCCTACAAAAAGAGACCAAAACAACAAATAAACAACTATTTTCAACTGTAGTGGCTGAGGAAGTACACTGGAGAGTACCAGGGAGCAGCAAGATCCCTGTGGAGCACGGAAGCCCAGGATGGCACCATAGCAAGGGCAGCAAGGCATCCTGCCTCTGCCACACAGTCTCCTCTGCAGGGATCTGCTCAGAGCCAGGGGGACTTCTTCTTATGGGGAAAATGCAACCAGGAGATCCTTGGAGGTCCCCACCATAGACACCAGCAGTCATTGCTGCAAAAGGGTACCCCAGTCCTCAGAGGTCCAGAATCCAGTATGGACAGTTGCCAGGAGTCTGTGAAGCTGCATTGCCCTAGAGAAGAATCCACTTTGGCATCCTCCACCCCCATGACCTAAGTACGCATGGTGCCATCTTGAAACCAGACCCACAGCTAGAATGTGTCCTGCAATGGGGGCCAGTAACCACTGACCACTTCCATCACTGAAGCTCCACCATTATTCCAGTACATTCATACAGATGCCTGCAGCACTAATAACCCTGGCTGCCTAGAAGGTAGACCCAAAGGAACAACCAGGACCCCAACGTCTGAACCCACAAGGTACCCTGTCCTCCAGGAAAACAGACCTGCACAGTAGGAAAGCCCTGTGCAGCTGCGGGGCCCATGCACACTTACCCCCAGAATGATAGCTGGCCTAGAGGTGGCCCCACCCTCCCAGAAAGCTGCCTGACCTGTCCCCAGCCCAATGACCAGTCAAGAGGTGACCTTGACCCACCAGTGAAAGCTTGGCACAGCCCACCCAGCCCACATTCAGTCCAATAGCTGGCCTAGAGGGAGCTCTGTCACCTGGAAGAGAGCCCCACTCAGTCACACAGCCCACACAGGCCAACCGCTGGCCTGATAGCAAGACTGGAAGTGGCCCCATCCACCATAGAAAGCCCCCCTCCACACCCAGCACTCCATACCACAGCCTGACAGCCAACAGAGCAGTGACCCTGCCCTCCTGGAAAGCCCACCAAACAGGCTGCTGACCCACCGCACCAGCATGCACTTAGCCCAACAATCAATCCAGCGCTCCTGCCCCAGCAAAGCCATGACAGTGCCATCACAAACTCCTGCAGCCTCGCCTGCTGAGACAATCACAGAAATCACAGACAAGGATTACAGTTGAAGAATCTGTATAGAAACTATGTTACTGAGCCCATCCAGAACCAAAGCTAGTTCACCATTCCCAACCAACACCTGAGAACCCATTTGCAAGAAAAAGCCTCTTCCTCTGAAAGCTGCTCCATAAAATTGGAAAAAGTGATTGTTTCACTAGATGCACAGATATCAACATAAGGATGCAAGAAACATGAAAAAGTGAGGAAACATGACACCCTCAAAGAAATCTACAACTAGTCATTGACAGACTCCCCAAAAAAGGACATTTATGAAATGCTTGGAAAGGAATTCAAAATAATGATCTTAAGGAAACTTAGTGAAAATATAGGCAAATAATACAATGAAATCAAGAAAACAATTCATGATCTGAATGAGAAATTCAACAAAGAGATAGATATAAAAAAGAACCAAATAGAAATCTTGAAGCTAAAGAAGACAGTGAGTGAAGTGAAAAATACAATTGAGAGCTTCAATAACAGACTAGATCAAGCAAAAAAAAAGAATTTCCGAACTTTTGAAATAACTCAGTCAGAGGCAAAAAATAAAAGAGAATAAAAAGAATAAAGAAAGCCTACAGGACTTATGTAACACCATTAAGTGAACAAGTATTCACATTATAGGAGTCCAGAAGGAGAAGAAATGGAGAAAGGCACAAAAAATCTATTTAACAAAAAAATAGCAGAAAACTTCCCAAGTCTTGGAAAAGATATGGACATCCAGATCCAGGAAAGGTCCCCAATAAGATTCAATGCAAAAATATCTTCTCTGAGGCACATTATAACCAAAATGTCAAAAGTCAAAGAGTGAATTCTAAAAGCTGCAAGATAAAAATGTCAAATCACATATAAGGGAATCTCCATTAGACTATCAGCAGATTTTTCAGCAGAAACCTTGCAGGCCAGAAGAGAATGGGGTGATATACCCAAAGTGTTGGGAAAAAACCTGTCAGCCAAGAATACTATTTCTGGCAAAACTATCCTTCAGAAACAAAGGAGAAATAAAGACCTTCCCAGGCAAGCAAAAACTGAGAGAATTCACCACTTCTAGACTGGGCTTATAAGAAATACTTAAGGGAGTGCTACAACTGGAAATGAAAGAATGATAATTACTATAATGAAAACACTTAAAACTCATCAGTCTAAGTAAATCTAGAATTATACTCAGAATACCCCAGTGCTGTAATGGTGCTATGTAAATCTTTCAACTCTCTAGTATGAAAGTTTAACATCAAAAAGGTCAAAAACATCAACAGCTACAATTAGTGACTAAGAAACACACAAAAGATAAAGATGTAAATTAAGGTGCTCAAAACACAAATTCTGGAGGTGAGGGAAAAAAGTCTAGAGTATTTTTATGCAACTAAAGTTAAGGTGTTATAAACTTAAAATAGTATATTATAACTATAATACTCTTTATGTCAGCCCCATGGTAACAAACAAGAAAGAGAAAGGAAACAAAGCTTCCACAAAACCATAGAGGTAAACAATAACAGAGGAAGAAAGAAACAAAGTATCTAAAAAAAAAAAGAAAAGAAAAGAATTAACAAGAGTTCAAAAATGGCAGGCATATTGACCTTATCTGTCAATAATAACCTTGAATATAAATGGATTAAATTATCCAATTAAAAGATATAGAGTGGCTGAATGGATTTAAAAAAAAAGAAAAAGAATTAACATTGTTAAAATGTCCATACTACCCAAAGAAATCTACAGATTTAATAAAATTCCTATCAAAATACCAATGACACTTTTCACAAAAGTAGAAAAAACAACTCTAAAATTCATGTGGAACCACAAAAGACCTTGAATAGCCATAGCAATACTGATCAAAAAGAACAAAACTGGAGGCATCACACTACCTGAATTCAAAATATACTACAAATCTATATTAACAAAAGAAGCATGGTACTGGCATAATCCAGATGCACAGATCAGCGAGACAGAACAGAGAAACCAGAAATAAATTCATACACCTACTGCCAACTTATTTTCAACAAAGGTGCCAAGAACACAACTGGGGTTAAGGCAGTCTTTTCAATAAATGGTGCTGAGAAAACTGGACTTCCACCTGCAGAAGAATCAGACTAGACCCACACTGCTCACCATATACAAAAATCAACTCAAAATGGATTAAAGTGTTAAATGTAAAACCCAAAACTATGAAACTACTAAAAGAAGACATAGGGGAAATGTTTATGACATTGTGCTGGGCAAGGATTTTTTAAAAATAAAACTTCAAAAGCACAGGCAATGAAAGCAAAAATGGACAAATGGGATTACATGAAACTAAAAAGCTTTTATACTGCAAAGGAAACAATCAATAAAATGAACAGAAACCTATAAAATGGGATAAAATATTTACAAACTATACATCTGACAAGGGATTAATCCAGAATATATAAAGAACTTAACTCAATAGAAAAAAAAACTCAATTTTTAAAATAGGCAAAAGACTTTAATAGGAATTTCTCAAAAGAAGACATAAAAATGGCCAACAGGTATATAAAAAAATGCTCAACATCACTAATCATCAAGAAAATGTAAATCAAAGCCACAATGAGATACCACCTCACTCCACTTAGAATGACCACTATCAAAAAGAGAAAAGAAAGCAAGTGTTGACAAGAATGTGGGGGAAAGGGAACCCTTACACACTGTTGGTGGGATTGTAAATTAGTACAGCCACTGTGGAAAACATAGAACTACAATATGATACAGCAATCCCACTACTGGGTACATATCCAAAAGCAATGGGATCAGTATGTTGAAGAGACATCTGCACTTGCAATAGCCAAGCTGCAGAATCAACTCAAGTGTCCAAAAATAGATGAATGGATAAAGAAAATGTGGTACATACACAGAATGGAAATATGATTCAGCCATTAAAAAAATAAAATTCTGCCATTTGGGATAACATGGATAAACGTGAGGGACACCATGCTAAGTGAAATAAGCCAGACACAGAAAGACAAACAGACAAATACTATACCATCTCACTCATGTGCATTCTGAAAAAAAAAAAAAAAAAAAGATCATAGAAGCTGAGAGTAGAACAGAGGTTACCAGAGACTGGGGAGGGGAGAGGGGAGGATGGGAAGAGATTGGTCAACTGGTCGAAAGTCATAATTAGATAGGAAGAATAAGTTCTAGTGTTCTATTACACAGCAGAGTGTCGCTGGTTAATAATAAGGTATTGTATATTACAAAATAGCTAGCGGAGAGGATTCAAATGTCCTCACCACAAAGGTATGATAAATGCGTGAGGTGACTGACATGCTGAACACCATGACTGGATCATTATACAACATGTATATGTATCAAAACATCAAATTATATCCCATAAACATGTACAATTACAACGTGTCAATAAATTTTTTAAAATAATAAAGTAACTTAGGAACCTTTTTTTCCCATTTCTCAGAACAAACACTTTAAGAAAGATAAGGGTAATACCTATTTGGGGACTTTTTGTTCAGGTTACATATATATCATTCAAGTTAACTTGAAAAATGAAGAGAAACAGCAAAGTAAATGGATCATTTGTGAAATATTTTCAGTCATGATAGTCTATTTGAGCAATAACAACAAGAACATTGGCAAATTGATTCAACTATTAGGATTAACAACTCTAATAATTCTAAACATTAATAAATAACTTTTAAAATGTTTTGTCTTTTTATATTTTTTAAATAATATAATTAATAATTAAAATAGACAGTTGTCTTTTCTGAGTCTTGAAATTTGAATGGTTACAACGCAGTGCAGTGGGGGGGGTGTAATTTTCCAAGTGAATCCAGTGAAATGGATTAGACGTTGGCCAGGCTCTGCCCTCAGCTCCTGCAACATGCCAGGCTCTGCCCCAGGAGCTGAGCATCTGGCAGTGAACGAGCCCAGCAAGAGGCCACTTTCATGGAGCTCACATCCTAGTGGGGGATACAGTTCCATAGAGGCTTATACCTGGCCCAGGAAAAGAGAGCCGGAACAGAAAAGAAATTAAATTAATCTGACAAAAACACCAAGATCTGCTCCCAAGAATGGTCACATCCAGTCGAACCTGTGCACATACTCTTTCCTCAGCCCCCTTCTCTACCGAACTTCCCCTCTGAAAATGTTCTCTCAGGAAGGGATCCGACCAACTGAGTCACTATTAGATATACATGGCTTACCCACTCTCGGGAGTCTGAACCTCACCACAGGTAGACATGAGGAGCTCCTAGGTAGCGTAAAGGGGTTTTAGGGACTTTCTCAGAGTCCCGCCACGCATCTATTTCTAAGGCAACATTCATGAAGCACCTGCTCTGTCGCAGCACAGCACTGGGCTTGTTTAGGCAACAGTGGGTAGTTCATTTACTACAAACACACAGAGCCTGAAGGAAGCGGGCTCAGTACTGCCATGTGTCCCTCCAAAGGCTCTCGCTACGCTTCTCCACCCCGCCCTGTGGCCCAGGAGGCTGGCCTTTGGGGACTGCATCAAGGGCTTCTTGTTCTGTCTTCTGGTTGGGTTCAGCCAAAGGCTGTCCCCAGCAGGAGATGAGGGGTGGGAGGAAAAAGAGCCAAGTTCTTATTTCCCAGCTCACTCCCTGTCTGGCCAGCAGTTGGCAGTGGTTGTGTCCCTCTACCAAAGGCCATGCCTCCCTGTTAGGGGGTTCTCTTGCGTAGTGCCGGCCACAGCCACAGCTCCCTCTCTAACCACCCCTCCCCTCAACACTGACTGTGCCCCCGGAGAAGCTCCACACTGGTGCTCCGCCACTGCCACGGGGGCTCCTCAAGCCCTGCCTCGGCCTTTGCAGTCTTCTCGCGGGCTTCCCTGTCCACTCTAACGGACACAGGACGCAAAGCCAGTGCCGCTCGCAGAGCAAGACTGACTCCGGGCACCAGCTTCGTGTTTGAGCTGCAGGGATTTAGGGAGAGGAGGGCTGGTGAGCAGTCTGTGCATGGTGCTTCCTCTCAGAAATGCTGGCGACTTACCCTCCAATAAACCACAGTTCAGGGCAGTGACCGAAGTGATCCTAGCCCCCCAGGCAAGAACAGAAACCTCTGGCTTACCTTCCTGTGTTCAGTGGAGGCCTGAGGGCAGACGAGCTGGAATTCAAGCAGCAGGAGGGAACCCAGGACACTGGAAAGGGAAAACAGCAACAGGCAGAGCCGTGAGAATACTCCATGCGGCAGCACCCAGTGGAAGGCAGCATCATGGGGCGGGAGAGAACCGGGCCCTGGGAGGTGACCCAGTGAAGGTGCAAAGGGCCACCTCGCAGGAGGAGGCAGCACAGCGCTGTGTCAGGGCGTGGCACAGGGCAGACTGGGATCAGATCCCAGCCCTCCGCTTCCAGCAGGGTTTCTAGGTCAGAGCGTTTGACCTCCCTGCGCCTCCAGCTCTTCCCTTGTAAATTGGGGATAACAAGAGAAGCTGGCTTGGGAGGTTTGGGGGGAACTGAATAAGATAACGCACCATGCCTGACAGCATTAGTGCTCACGTGGTCGTGTGCATGCATGGTGCCTCAGGGAGTGGGACGTTCAGGGTAAAAGTGGGGGTTCTGCACCCACCAGGGACGTTCCTCACCTTACAGCCCAGGCTCTCTTGGAAACCCTTCCTCCGCCCGCCCCAGCCCTGTGGTGTCACATATGCCCTCCATGGGCTGGATTAGCTGCGCTAAGCCCCACTGTCACCAGCCCTGATTAAGACTTGTCATCTAATAAAGGGAAGGCGTGGAAACAGGAGCTGGCTGGGACAGCTGTCGAGAACATGAAGCTGTGGATTCAAACACATCTAGGCTAGAATCCCAACTCCACTCCCATCCGGGTGATCCTGGGCAAGTTAATATCTCTAAGCCGCAAACATTCTCACCTTCTGAATCACTGAACATGACAGAGAGGAGATGCCCGGTATGGTGATTCAGAGGAGAGACAGGTATTGTCAATCAACTTAAATGCCCAAGGCTCTTGATTCAGATCATCAATGTCACTATGTTAAGCATCCCTATAAAGAGGCTGCTACACCTCTTGAACTTTCATAGGGGTTAACGCTAACGGCAGTTAAGTTAAATAACACAGTGGTTCCTAATATTTTTCTAAGCCTCCAACATAACTGAAAGATGTGAAATACTGGCCCAGCCCAAGAAAAACCACTACATTGGGGTCGAGATGAGGAAAACCTGCCTGCACCTGGGGGTTAGGCCTCGTGGGGTTAGATAAGGCTTCCACCATCTCTAAGAATCCAAAATTCCACCCCAACCCCCATTTTGTCTGTAAATGACCCAGAAGACCACAAAGAAGGGACAGGGACAGATGGATTAGAGACAGTGTGATTTGATAAGAGCAGGGAACAAGGGCCGCGTGAAAAGGTGTTAAATGTCCCCTTTTTGTTGTTCTCTTAAAGATGCAGCTGAGGCCTCAAACCTGAAGACAAAGGGTACTAAGTATGCACACACTGCCAAGGGCTGCACTATTAGGATGCACTAAGGGGGTGCCCCCACCCATCCTGGGCTGCAGCCCCTCACCCACCTCCCACCTGTATGCACAAGGAGGCCGGAGGCCGGGAGACGTCTGCTAGCTATGGATTTCCTTGAAGAGGGATGTAGAAGTGCTGAGTGTCCCCCTCTACCTCTCCCCTAGGGAAGGAAAGTAGGGGCTCTCTCCCAAGCCAAGCAAGGGTACAACCATGCAGAGAGCTCGGTCTGGACCCCCTGGTGTCTGGGGACATACGGACTGGTGCCTCATGTTCCTCTAAAAAATATCTAAAGGCCACAGCTGGCTGGAGCACCTGGGAGGGCAGAGTGGAGAAGGGGATAGGGTGGGAGCAGTCTGTATTTCTAGAGCTTAGAGGGGCAGGAGATGCTGTGCTTTTCCCATGAACTGTGTGTGCATATATATATATATCACCATGGAAAGACACTGGACTTAGGTTATCTGGAAAGGACCCCACCAAAGAAGATTGCTCACTAGAATGAGGTGACCCCCAAAAAAGATGTGTGGCATGTACCCATGGCATATAGGAGCTAGGGGGCAGGGGTAGGGCATATAGGAGCTGGGGCGCAGGGGTAGGTCACAAGGGGTCAGCCAGTATTTGCACAGCCTGTGCCAGGGGATGGGGCAGGGCGAGCCCCCGGTGTGAGGGAGGTCCTCCAAAGGGCCAACAAAAGTGCCCTGAGAAAGAAGAATCTGAATTTTAGACATCACCGGATTACAAGGGGCACCAGTCCCATCGGGACCCTACCCTGGCTCCACCCTGGAGAGGTGAACAATGGCAGAGCAAGTGGGCGGGGCAGGGAACTAGGAGTGTGAGAACCAGCCACGCCTTCTTCCCCACAACAGGGCTCTGAGGCCAGACCAGGCCCAGCTCACGGGAGGAAAGGAGCTTTAGATTGGATGGGAGATTAAAATTTTTATATCTGACTAGACTTTCTTTTCAATGTAGTATATTTATAACAGCATCTTCCCAAATAATGGATTTATTCAGAAAAATATAATATGAAATTCATGGTGAAAAGAATAAAAGAGTTGATTTATAACCTGCTGAGGATCTAGGCCAGGGCAGTCCCATAGAATTTCCTACGAGGACAGAAATATTCTCTACCTGTACTGTCCCAAGCACAGACACACAGATCTGTGCTGCTCAGCATGCAAGAAGCCAATGGTACAGGTCTAGGTGGTGATGTTACTGATGTCCTGGGTTAATTCCAAAAACCATTTACTGAAAGGACAGGCATTCAACCAATAAAACTATTCCCCTCCTCACCCCGCCACACAATCTTTTTTTAAATTTATTTTTGGACTTTTTAGTACTTGAAAAGAAGGCTGTTCATTAAACCCACAAAAAGAAAAGCTGCCCGAGATGTCTTCCAGGGGTGGGGCTGGGGCATTTAAGAGAGGGGGTCCCAAGGTGGGATGGGAGAAGCACAGTCATTTTCCAGTTATGTCCTTAGTAGATCCAGCTTGACCTCTAAGCTAAGACTATGTCCATCACAACTCTGGAGTCCACGTTCCTTGGTGGTATGACCTTGGGCAAATCACCTCCCTCTGTGCCTCAGTTTATTCATCTGTAAAATCGGAATAATGTTCCTGTCCTCCTGCCTCAAATGAGTCACTGTGTGCGAAAGCACATTATGAACCCATGCCTACAAATCTGGATCACTTGTAACACATTCTGGCACTGTTTATTCATTTAAAAAGAAAACCATATTGGTGTGGTTTTGTTAAAAAAACAAACAGCAGCTCCATAAATGTGTTACACCTCAGCCCCTCAAAGCTCTTGGCACACACAGTAGCCACATATTTGTAATGCAATCAGGAGCAGTTTTGCCTAACCACTGACTGGAGGCTGCAGGTTGTGCTTCCTCAGCCTTCAGGGGGACTTGGGGCAGGAGAGGGAGGGCAAGATTTTCCAGGAGGGGAGATTCTAGGTTTTCCTCTGTCTCAGAGGAGCTGCATTCAACTCTACTCGTACCCTCACCTCTTTCAGGTCTCTGCCCAAAGGTTCTTATCTCCATAAGGCTTCCCCGACCCTACATAAAACAGTGCTCCTTCTCCCAGCCCAGCCTCTTCATAGCACTTACTCTCTCACACGCCATGTCTTTAGTCATTTAAATCTCTCCCTGCACCCACTGGAATGTAAGCTCCACGATCAGGAACTTTGTTTTGTCACCACTTTATTCCCTAGCGCCTAGCAGAGCGCCTGCTATATGGTGAGAGCTTGATTCACTGATTGAATGAATGATGCTTCCCCATCTTGGCAACCTCTGAAATTTCAAGATAAGTGAAAATAGTGTGAGTTAACATATTCGAAAGTGTCCAAAGGAACTTTGGAAGCTTTCAAAAGTTATTTTATAAGGGATTTATAAAAATCAGTTGTGCTTTTGAATTTCTGTGCAATCATTCCCAAAAAACCACCCTCGTAAGATTTGCATAAGGTACGGCAGCAAAATGTTTGCTGGTGCCTCTTACTGCAAAAATGCAACACAAATTATATTTAGCTGTTCAAATGCTTCTTTTCATCTAGCTGGGCCCTAAAGAAGCTAAAATCCACAGAGGCACCCAGCAAAATTCATTCTGGAATAAAATCTTAGTTATTAAATGGGCTCTGCTATGAATGGAATAGAATACATTCCCCCAGAGGGGAAATTATTATTTGGGCTACAATAACAGTAGGCAGAGCACTATATAACCCCAAGGGCCAGATGAAACTCTGCCAAAGGCTGAGTTTCCCACTTCTGCTCAGCAGACTGGTTTAGGATACCTCACCCTGCTCACACATACCTAGCTAATTGGGAGTCTGTAGCTGTGCACACCCCTCTTCCAAACACCAACAATCTATCCCAAATCGTTGTTCTTCTTGACCTAATTAGAAATTAATGTTTGGGGAATGGGAGAGCATGTATGTGTGTGTGTATGCAACTCGTGTGTTATTTCACTTTGATAGTTTGCTTTGGCAAACTGCTCCCAGCTTGCAACGTTTTGACAGATTGAAGGCTACCAGGGCCTTTGGCAAACAAATCACACACTCCCTTCCAAGCAGGGGGGGCGGGGGAGCCACATTCCTACCAAGACTTTCCGATTCACCTTGCAGTGGAAATAACCTAACATTTCACACTAATCAGAAAAAAAAAATAGTTATGCCATCCACCCAGCACTGTTCTAGATTTTAAACACTCTATCATTTCATTTCCTCATGTAGAAAATAATACTCATTGAAATCTGGAACCAGATTTACATCATGGAACTGGGGCTCTGGGCTTCTGTATCTGCCCTTGCCAGCCCTGCTCCCCACCCCCAACACTCAGCCCTCCTCCAGGGCAGTGAGGGGGGGAGCCCGCCCCCCACAGCCACCGAATACCTCCACCAACCTCAATGAACTCAACATCACTTGGGCATATCAAGTAGCAAAACAAGAAAAACAGTAAAAAACAAAAAAAACAAAACTTTACTTCTTTTCTTCTTCAGTTAATACAACCCAAGAGATATTTCGGGAGCAATCGGATCACTAATAAAATTTTACCACCTTAGCAAAAGAGAGCCAAAATCTTAGTGTTAAAGTGAAATCCCACCCAGCGCACTCTGGAGATAAAAACTCTTTGCGAAGCGTGCATTTCCCTATGTTCAGCTCAGCCCTCTGCCTTCCTCAGACAGCCATTAAGAGTGAAGACAGCAAGGGAGGGAGATGGGTTACCAATGACACCTGACAGTTACCACTGCTCTCAGCACACGCAATTAGTATTTCATTTAATCTTCACAACCATCCTATCACTTTTATTATGCCCATTTGCATGCATGGAAATTGAGGCACCGAGAGGGTAGGTCATTTACTGAAGTGCACACATACCTGCCAGTGTCAAAGTCGGATTTCAAACACCAGCAGTCAGACCCTTGGCCTGGGCTCTTAACCACCGTACTCGGGCGCCTCATTAGGACCCAACACATTTACACGAAACAAGCATTTGCCATTTTATTACATCAGTTTTCTTCCCCAGTCTATAGCAGGCTGTGACCTGACAATCTGCTTTATTTTTCTGCCATTGCTTGCGAGAATCATTAGAAAATAAGTGAGTGCAATAAAACCTCATTTACCTAGCTCCACTGGAGGACATTCTAAATTTCAAAATAAATGAAGCTAACACCTATATCCCAAACTTTTTTTAAAAAATGCATTTTATTTATTTCCCCTGTTTTCTTACACAGAGTAACCTTCCTTAGGTGGCTCAGAGTCGCCAGTGTGAGTATCAATCAATTTGTGCAGCACATGGTGGTAGTATTTGGAGCACGGCAGGCTGGGGCTCGAGATCCCCAGACACCTAGGGCTTTTTGAAACCAGCTGGCACTTAGCTGTCTCCTTCCTGCTGTCAAGCGTTGCTTCCTGTACTTTCCATGAGCCTGTGTCCTCTTAACTCAGCCCCCTTAACTCAGCCTTGGCCTCAGAAACGTTCAGACAAGTAAGCTGCAGCCAGACCAAGACCAAACAGGCTCTGCCGGGCTTGTGCGAACTGAGGCTCTCCATTTCAGAGTGTGGATTAAGGACACCTATTCTAACTGGACATTGGTCTTTACTGTTTATTTCCAGGTTCTCGACTCTCGCAGTCATTTCTGTATTCTGAACCAGGATGGCAACGTGAGGTGTTCTATCACGCAGGGCTTCTTAAGACACAACAGCTTCTGGCAAATTCCCCTACTCAGTGGTGGGTTTCTTGAGAAATGGTTCTGATACATCTTTGCAAGTAGCAGAACAATCAGCATAGTCTGGATGCATCCTTAAGGCTACTAAATATCAAGGGAATAAAAGAAAGGAAGTATCAATGAAATGAAGAGAGAAAAGAAGAAAGAGAGGGAGGGAGGAAATATCAGTAACTAAAGAAATGCAAAGGGTTGCTGTGACTGTGGCATTCTTCATCAAAAAAGCATTTCCTAAGTGCGTCCTGGAACTCCCTGTTGGAAAAAGGAAGACCATCCTAAGATTTGTGCAAGTTGGAGTTAATTGGTTTTGATCCCTGTCGGGGAGGGGGGGATTATCAATGCTAACCTGAGGCATATAAATCCACATGGGATGTAAGGAATCTGTAACTGGCAGCCCAGTGATCACACCTTAACTCCACTGAGTCCTTTTTGGTACAGAATGTTCTAGCAAATCCCACAGTCAAGTACTGAGTGATGAGGACAGGGTCCAGGTACCGGGCTGTGCCAGGCATAAAGAAAAATCAATACTGTCTGAATGCTTGCTGTCATTTTATAGGTAGGAGTTTGCCAGGGCAGTCCTCCAAAAAACTATTTTATTTCCTCCTTGTCTCTATGCCTACCATTGAGATGGCTTCTCCCGGGCTTCCCACAGACAAGATTCCGGCAGGTTCTTCCCGGTGCGCTTGCACACTTCTGCTCCCGCCAGATGCGTTGTGTTCCTATAGTGTCAACCACGTACCCAGACCTGTTTATGCCAGTTGCTCTTGATTTGTAATGACATAAAATATTCAAATAGTATACAAGCCCAGGAAATAGAGCACAGAAAGAAAGATTACTTGTTGGTTATTTCTACAAAAACAACGTCGAATGCTTTGGAAAGTCTCAATAAAGGCAAGTAGCCAAGGGAAAAAAAACTGCTGGCAAATTAGGTGTGGATGAGACAACTGCAAATGATTAGGGACAAAAATAATAAAAACCTAGAATCACTCTGGTACTCAGATTGCTTTGCAAATGTCTAAATTCTCACTCCACTTTAAAGAAATGGAAACCTCAGATAATACTTATGGGTGTGGTTTATGCACGAAGGACAATCAGGGTTTCGTGCTCAAAGAAAAGCCCTTGGCCCCACATCAAAAAAGTGGTGAGTGAATGTACATGTGTTTTAAGTTAAAAATAAACTGTTAAAGGTGTGTGTGTGTATCATTTGTATGATCTCCATGCTTTAACCTACTTTTGTAATTAACTATCTAGCTATCCTGGCCAGGAAAGATAAAGTTTTTGACCTTATTTCTTTTATTATACATAAAAGACAGTTATTAATTGATTCATTCAATATTCAAAAGATATTCATTAAGTATCAGCGAGGTAGTGGTTTAGATGACAGTTACACAAATTCTGACCTGCCTTGTTAATGCCATGAAGTTTAATCCTTGTGATCTAGGCCTGGCCTCTTGGCATCTTACTCCTTTCCTCTTCTTCCTCCCCCTCCTCCTCCTCCTCCTCCTCCTCCTCCTCCTCCTCCTCCTCCTCCCCCTCTTCCTCCTCCTCCTCCCCCTCCTCCTCCTCCCCCTCCTCCTCCTCCTCCTCCTCCTCCTCTACCCCTTCCGTCCCTTCTCCTCTTCCCCTCCTTCCCCATTTCCTGATCACTGGCATAAGGGACACTGCTTGACTCCATAACCCTTCCCAATTATCACATATTTCTTTACCCCTGAGGGGAATTTACGTTTTCACTAATCAATCATAACTTAAATATCCCTACCTGGGGCATTCTCTTTCTCATACATACAAACACATTTTCTTACCCAACTTCTTTCTTCCTTTCTGTATTCAGGCTCTTTTTCAATTGCCCCAAAAGAACAGCCACCTTTCTCTTTCTCATTTCCTCAATCCCTTTTGGTTGTATTTCTAAGTGGAGTAGGCTGACAGGCATTAAAGTAGTAACACTTTACTGAAGTATATACCAAGGAATAGAAAAACTTTGTTTCAGAAGACTAAAACCAGACATTTGACCTAGGGCCATCAACCTGTAAAAACCTTAAAATGATCCAGAACACTCCTTCATAAGATCTATAAAAATCACCATCTCACTCTGTAATCGCTCTAATTATATCTGTTTTTCTTCAAAAACTACCGTTCAAAATAAAAATCACCGAATCAATTTTCTCTTCTGCCAATTTAACCACTTGTTTGGCATTTAATAGTTTAGTTTTCTTCTACGGTTTTTGAAACATAAAATATGTCCACTCTACCAAAGCACCGCTAGAGGTGAAGGAAGAGCACCTGACCAGGCAGCAGCGCCAGGGACTCTGTTGGCTGGCCAGGTGAGGAAGCCGTCATCATTTATCGTTGTACAGCTTCTAGGGAGAAAATTGTGTTTCCTTTCCATCAACCACTGAACAAACAAATAAAGATCTAACTGTGTGTAAACAAAAAAGTGCACAATTTGGAGCAAGGCTTTAAGAAATAAAAACACTTCTGTATCATTTAGTGCCATTTCCTCTCTAATTTGTAACAGATGACAAACATTTCTTAATCTTGCCTTGGCCTACCCTTTGGTCCAAATCGATTTCAATTGCCCTGAATTTTTCATGGCATCCAGAGCTTGTCCAAGATTCAATGATAATCCGTTAACCAGATCCGTCAAGAGTTAAAATCTTAGCGCCTCTTCTGCTACTAGGTTTAACTGTGATTCTTCTTATTACAACATACTCTGAGCAAGGCAGAGGAGAAACTCTTATTATGTTAATACCCACAGCTTCTCTGTCTCTTTCAATGAGGGGGAAGCTGGCTTTCTGCTTCTCTGTGGCTTGGCAAAAATTAGGGAGGGATTTTTAAACAAAATCTCTGCATATCAGAATTGTGAATCCCCTTAAATGTTTTTTTTCTCTCAGGGACTTTCTTGGCAGCTGACTTCTACTTTTAACCTGTTTTCTCTATACATAGAGAAATCTTGCAGCTTTTCCAATTGATCTTTATGTATTTCATTGCCTTGATAAATATTTAAAATCCCTTAAATGCATGTGTGTGTGTTTCTCATCTACCAGTTTTGTCAAAGACCTCTCACTCTTAAAGTAACCATAACCCTTTTCCTCAGAACATTCTGAAAGCCATTTAAACAAAAGGCACTCTAGTTTTGGTTTTTTTCTGTTTCAAATATATTTACATGGCCCTAGAAACAGAGATGCAAAATAATGAAAGTGAACCTGGTTCATGAAGAAGGAGCTGGATGGAAATCTCCAGCTGAGATCTCCTAAAGAATCACCCATCTTCATCTCCGTAATTCACACCTTCTTGCTCCAGTCCAGACAGCGGGATTCCTGGTGAAAAGTCCCGCTGCTTCAAACGAGCCCTTGAGCAGGACCCGGATGCCGGAGGCCTGTCAGGGCTTCCAGAGCTCCACGAGAGTAGCGAGGACACATCTAGCTTTCAACTACTCCCATCCTGCTAACTTCGAGGCTGCGGGCAAAGCCCCCGAAACAATGCACAGCTTCGTGGTGTGCCTTCCTCAAAGAGAGATGGCCTCTGAGCCATGTCCTGCTCAGGTCACTATGGTAGGTTAACTGTCTGCAGGGGCAGCAATTAAAATTCCAGGACATCGAGAAAAAATGTTGCAAAAGGGACTCCTCCCAAGACATGCCCTTCTTGTGCAGCCTGGGTGGCCACATTTTTGAGGGTCCTCAAGTACTTTAAGAGGTCTTTTTGATGACAGCCAGACTGTAGGTTCACATGGTGAACCTACCTTTCATCCTCCATTTGTTCTTTTCGATCCAGTTCAATATCTGTGATCTCCAGTTCTTTAAGGCCCATTGGGTCCAAGTGCTCAACTATGTTGCAGCCTTTAAGTGGCCCAGTGGTCCAACTGCATTTCTCACTACCTTATGGTCTTACAGCAGTATTTTAGAGCTTCCACAAATTATTAATAGAGCATATTGCAGATCTTGAAATATCTTTTAAACTCTTAACATGCCATGCTAATTTATATTAGATACCAAATATCTACCCTGAAAAGACCACCCAACATTAACTTGGGCTGCCCTGCTAATGGCTAGATATTACACAGACTTCAGAATGAAGCTTTTTCTGACTGTATCTGACATGCTTGTGAATATGTCGCTGATGAAGAGGTTTGTAGTTCTCTGTGGGTGTTAGGATTTCAGGCCTGCACATGTCTGCTCATGTAAAATTATACAAGCAACTACATACTAAAGCTCATGTACATGCACTACACTCAATTAAATGCCAGGCATGGGCCCAAGAGCATCTGCTTGGCAAATGCTCCAGCCTTGGTTGGGCAATCACATGTGGCACCATCATAATAACATATTATAGACCATTTTACTTTTTATTGTAAGTCCTAGGCATTTGAGGCTAATGTATAGTTACGGGACAAAAAAGACTACAAGATATCCTCAATGATTCAACTTTGAAACAAGAAGTTCTTGTTTCCCTGATTTCCAGGTTCTCAATCAATTTATTTAAAGAGCCTCCTAAGATTGCAAGATGAGTTTCATCACAGAATTGTTACCAATTGCAAGTACTTGCCTGTATGGATTAGGATTGTCTCAATCCTGTGCAGGTGAAACAAGTGCAAAATAAACCAGATGCTGAGGCAGGCGGACAAGCTACCATCTACTGATCCTGATTTCAAATGTTGGCATTTATCAAAACAGATTCATTGGTCTCATGATGAATAAATATTATAAATTTGAACTTATAAATTGGATTCGTATTAATAAAATATTGTCATTATCTACTTTCCATATTGATATTTACATAGGATTTTGAGTGAAGAATTTTAAAAAGGATCTGCTGGCTTTTAAAAAATCGTTGGGAAAAAAATCTCACTAACATAGATTACAGATCCAATGCTTGGAGTCCTCAACCTGAGTCTTCACATAAATGAAGGTAGCAACTAGGATTTAAGCCCTCTGAGCACTGGTTTTCTGATCTACAAAATAGGGATGACAGTACTTGCTAGACGTACCACACATGGTTGACATAAAGATTAAATTTTAAAATGCAGATAAAAGTCACAGGCATTTCTGTTCAGAAGGGATAAGAGAAGGCACCTTTAAAAAAATGCCAGATTTGGTCAAAATCTGTGGGGTTGCAACCAGAGAACAATATTTTTTAAAGTTCTTCAGATAATTCTATTATACAACTGTGGTA
Organism: Cheirogaleus medius; assembly: GCA_008086735.1. NCBI lineage: Eukaryota > Metazoa > Chordata > Mammalia > Primates > Cheirogaleidae > Cheirogaleus > Cheirogaleus medius. The sequence goes on along the minus strand of VBSM01002959.1, from coordinate 12,355,715 downwards.
AGTACCATTGATCTGGCTCCATCTTTGGTTCAAAAAACATTTTTTGAGGCCTAGAGGAGGTCTCCCTGAAAACAGCAGACCTTGGCTTGGACCTCAAGCCCTCTGAATGTCTCGCCACAGCACACAGCTCCCTCGGCCTCAGAGGCCCCTCTGAATAGCAACTCTTACACATGTGTACATATTAGTGAGCAGACCCTTAAGACCAGTTACTTTAAGAAACTATATAGTAAATTGCAAATATCAAACTTCTTATTGTCTTGTTTTCTTTTTAAAAGTTTCTTCACTTACCTGAGAGACCCCGGGAAATGGGAAATCATGATGCTGGGGGTCCAGGCAGAAGCAAGGGCTCCTCAGAGATGTCGCCAAGTTTCTGCAGATGGGAGTGGCGTTCAACTCCTACAGAAATGAACAATGTTATTTTTAGCATAATTTGCTTAGGGAAATTCTGGAGGCATTTGCTCACTCCTGGTCAACGAAACCAGAAGTGAGCAAATGGAAGATGTTAAAACAAAAATACCACTGTCCAGTTAGAGTTACCAGGATTCCCCAATTAAAGTTTGATTGTTGTATGCACATGTGGTAACAAGTTTACAGGACATTCAGCACAGCGTCTGACTCACAGGAGATGTTCAATTAGTGCTATCAGAATGATCACTCCAGACGCTGAGCTAATTGGGGAGTCGGTGCTCCCCGCAAACCCGCACTGGGGAATCCAGCTCCATCTCTTACGGACTATTTGACCATAGAAAGCCACTCCACATTTCTGTATCTCGGTTTCCCCAACTATACAGTGTGGGTAAAAAATACTGCCTAACAGTAAAAGAAGAATGAAGTACTGATACATGCTCCAACACGGAGGAATGTTGCAAACATTACATTAAGGGAAAGAAGCCAGACACCAAGGAGCATGCATTATATGATTCCATTTATAGTTAATGCCCAGAGTAGGCAAATCTATAGAGATAGAATGTAGATTAGTGGTTGCCAAGGGTTGGGGGGTGGGGAGGAGTTAATGGGAGGGTACAAATGTTTCTTCCTGGCATGACAAAAGTATTCTAAAATTAGATTGTGGTGATGGTTGCACAACCTGGAGAATATACTAAAAACCGCTGAATTGTGCACTACATTGGGGAAATGTGTGGTATATGAGCTATATCTCAATACAACCGTTTTAAAAAATACTGCCTAAAGAGCTACTGCAGGCTATGGTGGAGATTACATGAGGGGACACATGTCACATGCTTAGCCAGTGGCTGGCGCAGACGGAGAGACACGCAGCGAACACTGGCTCTGCGCACTGGTGCACACAGGAGTCGAGCAACACCGAAACATGCTATCACAGTAAACATGCGCAGGTAAAACCCCTCGCCTACAGACACCACTTCATTCAGAAGCCCCCACTAAGCAGAATTTCCAAACATTGTCGCGCCGGCCAAGAGTCGTAAAGGCAAGTTATAAATAGCGTCAGAAAGCCTGGGATGGGAGGTTGGTCGGAATGTCATGGAGCTTGAGAAGAAAACAGAGCGTGGCCCGGCCGCCTCTCCTGCCACATTTCCTTGCAGGGAAAGACAATAAATGAAGCCAGATTCCAAGGTGTGCTGGGGATCCTCTCTAATAAAGGCAGAGTTTCCTAAAAATTCATTGTTTCCTGAATTCTTCCCAGGAATTCAAACTTCCTTCTCACTGGAAAAGGGAGCTGGGAAGATAAATTACAAGGATTCACGAAAAGACAGTCATGAGACTCAGACAATTCCATTCACAGGGGAAAAGAATCAAGATTTTAAGTTACCACCGGCACTTTCTAGGGGTTATTAAGAACGTAAAGCCTCTTAACTGTAATCACCCCTAATTAGCCATCAGCAAGTCATGAAATTACTCTTGGTATTGAAGACCCATAAATTCTTGGCTCTCGGCCAGAACTTACACTGAGATCCACCAGGAAGAAGGCCAACAAGTGCAAATTGGAACAGTTAAAACTCCTGAACATGAGGCGTGGTCGGCTTGCTCTTGGCTGCAGAGCAGGTATGCAGCACGGCAGGGGACTCAGCTTGGAAGTCAGATGCAGTCTTTGCCAACCTCCTAATAACCATCAACTAATCAATAATTATTTACTTAATAGGTGGTGTGCTCAGGTCCTCTCTGAGGTGCTATGGGACGGCAAGTTTCACTTTTACAGTCTAGCTTAGGTGGGTAAGATTTAGGGAGATGGACCACCAGGGAAGAGGGTGGTGTTATCTAGAATAACACAAGGTAAACAGCGTCACTCAGACCCTAAGTACAAAACAAGCTAGTTCAAGAGAAGGGACTTGCTGTATCGGGCTGGTCTGGCACCAGCAAGGGAGATGGGACTTAAAATCAGGCCTGCCAAGCAGGTTCTAAATCTAGACTAAACAATCTAAACAATCTAGAATCCTGGGTAAGAGTGTGCACACTGTGACCTGATGACCAGCATTCCCATTTATTAACCAGGTGAACTTTGGCAATTAACCTGTCCTTCAATTTCCTCATCTGTAAAATGGGTGGATACTGTTTGTAACTACTTCATGGGGTTGTTGTGAGAATTAACTATTTATTGAGACTGCATGACCTGGGTGCTAGACACACACACACACACACAGACACACAGACACACACATACAGACAGACACACACACACACACAGACACACACACACACACAGACACACACAGACAAACACACACAGACACACACAGATACACACACACAGACACACACACACACACAGACACACACACAGACACACAAACACACACAGACACACACAGATACACACACACAGCCACACACACACAGACACACACAGATACACACACACACAGACACACACAGCAGGCATGGGCCCTGCCCTCAGGAACTACAGCCTAGATGCTAGAGAGCTATACTCTTTAAAGCAACTAAAATATAAATAAGTATAAAAGTTAAATTGTGGTAAGAGCCATGAGAGAAAGTCCAAGATGCCTCCGCAAGTACCCTGGGCCGTGGTCAGAGAAGACCCCTCGGAGGCGGCCGTATGTGGGGCTTGAGAGGGGAGTAGGAGCTGGCCGTGCAGTGGGGAAGGGGAGCCGCCCAGGGAGAGGCCGGGAGTGTTGAGGTGCAAGTGACGGGTGGGTGGAAGGTGGCAGTGGTGGGACAGTGTGGGAAGAGCTGCCCTCCACTGAGAGGACGAGTCTCCGGAATATGGTAAGTGCCTGGTTGAGGGGACAAGGGAAAAAGAGGTGCCAAAGACCCTCCCTCCACATGGACAGAGGTGGCAAAAGGAGGTGCTAACGGAGCTTCCATCAAGAAAAGAAGAGTAATAAGGAAGGAAGAAGGTTTGGGTTAGAACAATGCTCCCCAGAATGGGGCGACTGCCTAAGCAAATCTGACAGCAGTCCGCTAGAAACACATCTTAAATTATCAAAACAATTTGCAAACAGATTTATAACCACTGCTGATAACCACCAACCTCATCTGTCCTCTGTGTACCGCGCCTTCAGACAATTGCTGATAAGAGAAGGAAGCCATCATGATTAGCATGTCATTTAAAATACTGCTTCTTTCATCTTTATCTTGTTCTTAATTTATATTTTGGGTATATGTTTAATGTGGCCACATAATATATGGATAGGTAAAAATAAATAAATAGCCAAACATATATTGGAGTTGTATGCTCAAACATTTTTTACTGATGTAAAAATATTTTGCAATCAGTGCAATCAAAAAAAGGTTTCTGGAGGCCACTACTCTAATATGTTTTTTCACCAACTCCTTGTGAGATTTGACTGGTCACTTTTACTGCGTCCTGGGAGAACTACCCCCCTGCCCCGTTTTGGCATGCACCCCAGCCTCCAGGAATAGCATTGCGCTAAACCGGCTCTGCTTTCACCCTGCGGGGCACCGCCCGAGAGTCTGTCATGGAATTGACTTCCTGGGTCATGACCGGGG